>JADBJO010002848.1:10000-97500 GCA_016801955.1 Conus betulinus
ATGATGATGATAAGATTGATGAGATTCATGATGAGATTGATGAGATTGATGATGAAGATGATGATGATGATGATGAGATTGATGATGAGAGATGATGAGATTGATGATGATGATGAGATTGATGATGATGTGAGATTGATGAGATTGATGATGATGATGAAGAGATTGATGATGATGATGATGATGATGATGATGATGATGATGATGATGATGAGATTGATGATGATGATGATGATGAGATTGATGATGATGATGAGATTGATGAGAGAGTGATGATACGTTTTAGGACAGAGATTTAAAGACAGAAAGAAGAATAGGTTAGAAAAAAAAATGAACTTTGCATTCAAACATACTGCCCTGAAGAAAGAAAAATCTATGGTACAAGTTAAAAAAACGCTGGGAAGGTTCCTTCTGCAGACCCGTTTTATTCAACTTGTCATCAACAGGGAAACACAGGCGTATTTAAACGTCTAATCATTGTTCATAGAAAGCTAGAATGTAACAAAATGAGAAACAAACAAACAAACAAAAAAAAGATAATTCAAACGTGAAACTTTAAACAGTTACAGCAGACAATTTGAGCAGACAATGGGTTTTCCTTCCCAATAAAAAAGATAGTTCACATTTAAATTTCTTGCATTTGTGTCATTCAAAATCATGTCAGATCCAGCGTTATGCACAGTTTATGATAAACAATGAAATGTTAACGCATTTGCAATCAAAGAATTTATACTGTCTTCAATATTAGTTACACCAGAACCTTCTATACCAAATCCAACAACATTGTAGAACTGCACAATCTACAACATACGGCTGTTTTGATGTTCAGGCAAACACACAGTGTCAATATGTGATTTGACACGACTAGAATGAAAATATTATCGAGTTCAGTACTGTCATTTTCAGCGTTTTCTAAATTTACACACTCAGCCAGCAATTCAGCCATAGATCTTTTTTTCTTTCAAGAATATAACCAAAAATTCGACAAAATTTTGTAATGTTAAAGACAGTGTCATGAAAAATTGAAAAAAAAGACCATGAAAAACTACTCACTGTCACACATATATTCTATGACCATCAAACTGTTGTCACATGAACTACACACCCAATGTAAAACAATGCATTTTTTTTTAAAGAAACTCATTATCGTCAAATCGAAAATCAAAGTGTTCTAAAACGTAACACTACGCACGTGCAGTCTGCAAGTGTACTTTCTGTTCTTTTCCCAGGTCTTTGATTCTCCATTTACACAATCAGAGTAGTCACCTGTGAGTGATGAATTTTTGTAGTTGTGTTATTGCTGTATGTTCTTACATGAGTGCGTATATACCATGAGATCAGACGTTTGTGGTCAAAGTACGAAAACAAATTTGAAAAGTTCTTGAAATATGAAGTCACTTATACAGTCTTGTACAAAGTTCTCATTCAAAACGGTGAACACGGAACTATCAAGCTCGCTAAGACTTGAACTGGAGTGGAAAGACAGAGAAATAGACCTATCACTTCTAGTGCCCCTTTTTACTAATTAAATGAGAAATCTTTGAACAGATGTCATTCATACGAATTTTATTCTCTTTCATTCACACATTCATGTCCCGAACAAAACATCATGACGCATCATACACACTGATTACAAAATAAACCCACGTAGCGCTACCCGAGGCAGCACCAAAGAAACAACATAGTATTACACGACATACAATTATTTAAAACTTCAAGTGCGCACAAAGGAACGATCCAAAGAAGGTATCGAAGAATAACGTTTCAAAACGAAGAACACAAAGGAACGATCCGCAAAAGGTATTGAAGAATAACGTTCCAAAGCGAAGAATGACGTAGGTGGAATGTAGTCAACGACAGAAAAAAAAAAAAAAAAAAAAAAAAAAAAAAAATCTTGAAGCCTCCAGACTACTCTTTACAATCAATTTGGCGCTCGTGAAGAAGAAAACACCTTAGTCACACCAAATGCCACAGAGATGACACTTGTATCATACGACACTGCCTAAGCACGTTGCTGGTCTCAATCTTGACTTCAAACACATCGATGAATGAACGTAGCTGGATGATCTCAATTACACTGCAACTACACTGAACTGAACAAAACAGATGATGTAACTCGGCCCTCTTGAAGAAAAAAAAAAACAACAACAAAAAAACACCGCAGTCACATCAACTGCCACAAACACGACACGTGTATCATACGACACCACCTAATCACGATGCTGGTCCACAGCTTGACTTGAAACAATTGATGAATGAACGTAGATGGATGACCACAATTACACTGTAACTGCATTGAACTGGACGAATAGACGACGTAACTAAACGATGCCGACGACTGGAAATGAACAAACTTTGGAAGCTGATGGAGCAGGAGGCTTGCAGCATGATTGAGGATTATCAGAAGGCTGCTGCAGAGAACCCCCACCAGCCATACTTGCTGAAGACGAATGACGGCGAAAAGACGGCTAACACTGGTAAGCTGATGAGACAGAGGACGTGTATATTGTAGCGGCGGACTGACTCGCCACCCAACTCCCTGGAGGTCAATTTCAGGGGCAACGAGTCAGCACTTGACCACCGAGTCTTGCAGGAAAACTGCAGCCGAGAACGCCCATCAGCTACGCTCACTCCGCACGTCGTGACCGGACCGTCAGTCTAGAAGAGTCGCCCGAAACCTAAAGCATCTGCGACTCCTTGATTAAGCCATACGGTCACAAAACCCAGACGCCGGACAACCAGCATCATCCTCCTCATGTCCGATGATATTTCTTAAGTTCCACACACCGCCCGTCTGCGTCTCTTCTCCCTTGAACCGCTCACCCCCAATTACCACAAAACAAAAATGACGTAAATCATTTTTACATCATTGGTTACGTCATATGTGATCTTTATTATGCTTTTTTTTCCTTGTAAGATCGGAGGAAGAAGAATTTCCAAAATATGTTTACATGCAAAAACACCTCAATGTTGGTCTGAGCTGTTGCACACAAACAATAACCCTTATCCATAAATATCCATGCCTTATAGCTATTTACTTATTATATACAATCACATCAACCTAACCGGGCCAGTCAATAGGTGTGCATGCCTTGGACTAAACAAGGATACAGAGGACACATGGTGCTGTACATTGATGACTGGACGCACCACACATAAGAACAGAAATGCAACCTACCCCTGCCGACTGAGTTAACGTCTTTCCACATTAAGTGATATTAGACGAAGGGAAAGGATTTGGAGAGGGGGAGCATGAGGAGGAGGTGGGTGGGTGGGTTAACTTGCAATCAAATCAAAAAAAAAAAAAAAAAAAAAAAAAAAAAAGCATCTTTACAGTCTTTACAATACAATGAAAAAAAAAAAAAGGTATGGAAAAGCCCACTTTAAATAACTATTTGAATCATAACACAAACTATAACAAATGTCCCATAGTACTGCGTAGTAAACACTTCGCAAAATCAAACAACAAACTAAAGTTCTCAAGGATGCTGTCAAGAGAACTTTCAGAAATAGCCGGTAAAATAGGTCTTAATCTCTGGCATTCCAGAAGAATATGTTGGTTTGAAATTTGTTCACCGCACAGACATTTAACATTCTTGCTGAATTTTGTTTTGAAGGCATTAAGCTTATCTATAAGACAGCGAAGTAATGTGCCTACATTTGAAACTGTTGCTATAATTCACAGCTATTTTTTTTGTTAAACCAACCGAATTCAGTAAGAGAGACCGGAGAATTTCTCCTTCCTATGGAGAGGTTTTGAAACTTTGTTCCACGATGCTTGCTCCAGCAAATGATACCCTTCTGTAACAGATAAAGGAATGTTTATTTCTATAGATTCCCTGTCTTGCCTTGCACCTTTTTTTTGCGGCTCTATCAGCACAGTCGTTTGAATATAATCCAACATGTGAAGGAACCCAACAAAAGGTGATACTGGTTCCCTTTAAACTTAAAATGTTAATCATTTGATTAATTTCTATGATAATTTTGGATTTTTTCTTGTAATCAAATGAACGTAAAGCATACAGTACGGACTTAGAATCGACGCAGAATAAAATTTGAAAATGTTCAACGGAAGATCAACTATGTAATTAAGAGCCATAAGTATAGCAACGAGTTCGGCGGTAAATATTGATCGATTTTTACCAATGAAGTATGACTTTTTCTTTTTTTAAAGCTGGTATAACAAAACCTGAACCAGCACGATGATCATCTAAGAGTGAGCCATCTGTGTATACCTTTAAATGATTTGGGTATTTATTTTCTAGGTAAAATCGGACTTCACTTTGCATAATATTTGGGTTCTCATTCTTCTTCACATCAGTGTAATTGATATCAAAAGTGTGGTTTATTCATCTCCCAGTTAGGGTAAGGAGAAACTACTTGCTGTGCATCAATACACTGTGAATTTATTTCCGACTCTTTAAGTAAGTCTGATACATATGAGCCAATTGGCTTTAATGAAGATATCTGTCTGGCCCGTTTAGGAAAATTTATTTCTGATTTTATTTGTACTTCTTCCGAGACAAAATTGTCGGGTGTTGAGGTCCTAAGAACGTACTTTGCACATGCAAGATTTCGATATTCATCCAAAGGCAATTCTCCAATTCTTTATAAGTTCCGAGGGTTGATGCGTGAAAGGGTACACCAAGAGCAAGCCCTATATCCTTTGCAATCGATGCTTTGAAGTTTCTTAAGTAAATAATTTGGAGCACTAAAAAATATTTCTTTGTCCATAGGACAATTTTGATCGAATTAATGTTGTGCTAAGATGTTTCAAAATTTTACTGTCTTGTCCCCAGTATTGTTTACTTATAACTTTTAAAAAATTTAAGCATTTTCTTGCTTTAGTAACAATATGGTTGATGTGAGCGTTCCACGTTAGCTTTGTTGTAAGAAACAAACCCAAAAATTTTACTGAATCCTTGTACTGAATTGTTTCGTTTTCAATTTTAAACAAAGGTAGCTCAACAGGATTACTACCATTATTGAAAAGCATATGCCCTTTTAGATGTATTTCTTTTCATTATAACATCCATCCATATACAGATATCATCTGCATATTGTACTACGACTGAGAGGTATAGATGGTTACAATACTAACATAGACACACAGAAAAAACTATTTCGTCTCTAGGACATGAAATCCAACCACAGGTAAAAATCACTGACCAGAGACTGGCTTCAACCACCCTAACTGCAAACCGACTGTAGCAGAGAGGTGAACTAAGCACCAACCACACAGATGAACAGAGATGCAACCTACCCCTACCGACTGAGAGGTATAGAGGGTTGCAACACTAACATAGACACATACAAAACTATTTTAACCACCCTAACTGCAGACCGACTGTAGCAGAGAGGGGAACTAAACACCAACCGACTCCTCTCTACCTAGCAAGCTAAGACAAGTTAACAGACCACCGTTCACGTACAATAATCAACCAAACAACACATTACAGACAGCAAAATACAAACCTACCACAAAAGGCATGTAACACAACACAGGCCCAAACACAAACACAGGCCCAAATGAACAAAACTAGGCATGTGAGTTTGTCCTAGCGACCAAGGCTTCACAGGCTTACTGTCCTAATTAAACTCTCCCGTCCTTAAATGCAAAGTGAAAGAAAAACTGAAAATGAACAAAACTGCCGTGACAGGAACTGCCAGATGAATCACTTTTAAATGTTGAAAACAGTTAACATATTATTGATCACACAATTTGGCACACAGATTTTCAACAAACACACAAAAAACAATGAAACGCTGTCACATGAACAATATCCAAGTGTCAAATTCAGCTGGATGTATACTGTGCGCAGTTATCAAAAACAAATTACAGAGTACAAACCCTAACAGCAAAACTTAACAAAAATATCATTGTCACATCGACAATGAAAATGTCAAACGCAGCATCGGAACCATATTACATACTCAGGCCCATTTCTTTTCCTACCAGCCAGTCTTTAAATGCAAACTTGTGAGGAACTGCAAATCTTTGCTTTGTTTACATTATACATTAAAGAAAAAATCTTTCGAAATGACAATTGAAAAGAGAACTGTGATGTGCACTTTCGTACAACCTTCTGCTGTGGATGTGAGAAGACAATTTCAGAAACTGATCAGTACCTCTGATTTGTCCAAATGCCGGTGATATAAACGTTTTCTGAAATCGTCTTCCCTTTACCACAGCGAAGTGTTTGTACCACTGTCTATTATTTACAATCCGCCTGATTTCCAAGGCAAGACCGCTTGCTTGTCCTGCTGCACGTATAAGTCTTCTAATACTAACGGGATCTGGAATGTTAAGGACAACACAGAAGTCAATGTACAGTCTGGGTAAAGGGATTCTGGAAACTGTCAGCCTGAAAAATGTGTTCACCTTTTGCAGCGTGTACCTGAAGCTTGGATCCATTCGGACTGTAGGGTGGATTATTAAAGCCTGGATTTCTTGAGGCAAAAACTTGCGACTATCGACTGGGGAATCGCAGTGTTGGTCAGGAAATTCGAAATTCGAGCAACACAGTCTAAAGCGTGTCGCTAACGTGGATAAAATCGACTGTGTGGTTCCAGTCTACCCATTAAGCCTATAGCACACTCAGCTCTAGGCAGGAGCGGACCAAGGTCGAAATTTCCTCGAAGCTGATGGCATTCGACCCCATGGTCTCCCGATCGGAAGTTCGCGGCGCTAACTATTTCGCCACGGCGACCGGTGCCCTTCATTGTTGGTCGCCACTTTATGTCGCCCCTTGAGACGCCAACATTTGCAGTCTTTACAATTGATTGTTGTATTTCTATGCTTGTTGTTTTTCAGTTTTGTGATTACCAGGTGTTTCTGGTATTTTATTCTCTGCTGAACGTAACCCTTTCTCCAGAAGTATCTACTCCGAAATGTTAATTATATTAGCCTTTGTTGACTTTGAAAAGCCTTCTCGGTGTTGACTTTATTTTGAGAAAATGGCCTTCGATGTTCTTAGAGGAGTGTACGAACTGTAGTGGCTTCATTCTTTGGAATATTTTGAGAAATAATGGCATTAACGGGAAATGTATAAGGCACTTAGAGGAGTGTACGATTCTGTAGTGGCTTGCGTACGTGAAAAGGGTAAATTATCAGATTTACTTTGACTGTCCACGTGTCCACGTGTGTAAAGCAGGGATGTTTACTAAGCCCTCAGCTTTTCTCATTTTTTCATCGACGAATTAGCGATAGAGATCAACAAATGAGGCAGACACGGTATTCAAATGATACCAGATGCTATTGAAATTTTCCTGATTGTGACGGACCGTTTCCCGTCCGGTCACAAATTTCCATGCAACCGTGCTAACCGGAAGGTAGTCGTCCGGAAGCCGGTTTGAAAAGTTTACCTGACTGCTATACGTACTAGTAAAATCTTTATTGAATACAGTCGTACCAAAAAAAGAAAATTCTGTTTTAGTAATCGTGTTGCACCTATATGGAATATGTTGCCCACTAACATTAAATGTGCACATGATACCAACACCTTCAAAGGCCCCATTGACAAATGCAGTACTTTGTATCAAATATGATTATGACTTTAATGAGTTTATAGAATGCTTACACGACTCATATTTACATCAAATGGTAAAGGATCCTACACGTCATAGAATTGGTCAGAGATCAAATTTTGTTGATTTAATTATTGTTAACAATGATATGATTATTTCAGATATCGAACATTTAAGTCAACTGGGTAAACGTGATCATGAAGTGCTCTCGTTTGATTTATATATAACAAGTGGAAAAATAAAAGAAGAGTTTGAGATGAGATTTGACTTAAAAAAAGGGTAACTTTCATGAAATGAGATCAGTATTTGGTAATATTGACTGGACTATATTGCATGATTTAAATGTTAATGAATGTTGGGAAATTATTAAAGATAAAATCCATGCTACTATGGAGAGAAATATTCCAAAAGTGAAAAATAGAAAACATATTAAGGTAAACCCCATGTGGGTGAATAAATCAGCTATGAGAATAATAGCTGCCAGAACTCAATGCCTTGTTCGCTCCACTGGTTTTCGTCTGATGTCGGAGACCATCCAGTTTTACAGTCACCGCATCATGCATTTAAGTTACTCTATACAACAAATGCGCTCTCAGCTTCACAGTTTGGTTGACAGTGGCATGGCTGTGTTCATCATCAGAACTACACAGAAAGCAAATCGTGATTTTTACCAGACTTTGACAGCTACTAAGGGTAGGAAACTGCTGTCCTTCTGTCATCAAAGGCTTCCTCATCTTCATCGGTTGCTGCCCCTGATCCTAATCCTCTCCTGGTTGTTACCATCCCCCCAGACCCTTGAGCTACCTGATGAGCAACGAAGGGTCCTTGCCAGAGGCATGAAGTTTGTACCCCTCAAACCGTCCACCAACAGGGCCTGCACGCTCTTTCACTGCCAGCGGTTTTTCCGACGCCTGCGCCTTGCTGCTCATTTTGGTGAAGCATCCTTACCTGCACCTGACCCAGCAGTTGATGATGACATTGCTATACTTTTTCACAAGCCTCCCAGCACCTGGACTCCCAGCCCTGGAGCTTTCCCAGCCTTGGACTACTACATTGACGTCTGCACCCGGCAGATCACCCAGCTGCGGCTGCTGTACACTAACATCCCCCACAACGACGGCCTGCTTGCGGTCCAGGGCCTAGCTTTGCTTGCCTTTTTGTTGGCTATGTAGAAGAACAGGCGTTTAGTCAGTATACAGGTGAGACACCAGCATTCTACAGGCGCTTCATTGATGACTGTTTGGGCGTGTCTACTGCAAGAAGGAATCTCTCCAGGACTTCATTTCCTTCATGTCTACCTTTCATCCAGCTCTACAGTATACCTGCAACATCTCTGACTCCTCTGTGTTCTTCCTCGACATTACCATTTCCATCTTACCTTACTCCAATAGCCTTGCCACCAGTGTCTTTTTATAAGCCTACCGATTCTCACAGCTACCTTCTCTACACTTCCAACCATCCCCGTGCCTGCAGAGACAGCATCCCCTACTCACAGTTCCTGCGACTGAGACGCATCTGCAGTGATGAGCAGGACTTTGAACTTCAAGCGAAGAGAATGCTTGGATTCTTCCTTGCCCGGAAGTACCCAGAGGACCTGGTTCGTGGTGCACTTGAGCGAGCTCGTGCTGTCTCTCGTGCCCAGGCTCTTGTTCCTAGAGTCAGTCCTGATAGTGAAGACCGTACAGTGGCAGTTCTCACCTACCACCCCCACAACCTCCCAGTCCGCAGTATCCTCCTCCGGAACTTCCACTTGGTTCAGCAAGATCCACATCTAAAGAAGATCTTTCCTAAGCCCACCCTCATCGCTTTCAGGAGGGATACCAACCTGAAAGACCATCTTGTGCGAGCTTCTATCCGCCCCTATGGTCCCCCCCCCCCCCCCTGGCACTAGACCATGCGGCCGCAAGGGTTGTAAGACCTGCCCTTTCATCGATGGTTCCACTGTCATCACAGGACCTGCTGGCCAGTTTGCCGTAAGGACCAGTTTTAACTGTCAGTCAGACGACCTGTCTGCGTCATCTCCTGCACCCTGTGTACCAAGAAATACACAGGTGAGACCTACCGCAGCCTTGATGAAACGGTTCAGCGAGCACCTGCGTTCCATGCGGCTTAATTATGACAACCCTGTGGGCTCCCACTTCAACCAGCAGCACCATTGCGTTGTCCACGCCAAAGTAGCAGCAGTGTGGCAGAACCAGTCGACAGGACTCTACAGGCTCTTTATGGAGTCTTCAGTGATTGCCCGTCTTGGCACTCGCATCCCGTATGGCATGAACACAAGGGAATGAACTTGGCGGCTCGATTTGCACCCCCGTTTTTTTTTTTTTCCTTCTTCCCCCCCTTCTCCCCCCCCCCCCCCCCCCCCCCCCCCCTTTTTCTTTTCTCCCCTTTTTTTCCCCCTCCCCCTTCTTCCCCCCTTCCCCTTTTCTCCCCCCCCCCCCCCCCCCCTGGGTGTCTGTGTTTTTCCCTCCCTATGTCCCTTCTCCCCTTTCCCTCTTCCACTTTACTATTTACCAGTTACACTAGCACACACACGCAGGCACACGCGCTTATGCGTGCGCACACACACACACACACACACACACACACACACACACTCACATTCTCTTCATCTCCCTCCTTCCCTTCTCCACTCTCTCCCCTTTCCCTTTATTGTTTAATTCCCCCCCTCCCCCCCCCCCCCCCCCCCCCCCCCCCCCCCCCCTCCCCCGCCTTCCCCCTCCCCCTCTCCTGTTTTTTTCTGTAGTGTGTGTAATTTTCACATTTTTTCCCCCATCCCCCTTCCAATTTTCCTCCTCTCTTCCACACTTTCCCTCAATCTTCTTAAGACAGGCGCACGCATGCACGCGACCCCACGCGCGCACACGCTCACGCACATACCGGCGGACATGTGCTCATGCTTCCGTGGGCGCTCATACACACACACACACACACACACACACTTTCCCCTTTTTCCTTAACCCCCCCCCCCCCCCCCCCCCCCCCCCCCAACTTCAAGTTTTCTTTCACTGTTTAACTCTACTCACTCCTACCACTGACTGCTTTCATTTTCTGTGAGTAGCAGTCAGCCTTTTATTCTTACTTCTTGCCCCTTCCCTGTGCAGTTGAGAAAGGGTCTATGACCTGAAACGTACTGTTTTAGCATTCTTGTCTTCTTAATCGACGAATTTTACCCTGAGGTGAAAAAGTTTTTTACCTTTGTTTTTCTAGAAATATACGCTGTTTAAAAGATTTTAAACACCAAATGCGGTAAAGATTATTTAGATTATGTGACTATGAGAAATAAGTGTAACAATAAAATAATTAATGAGGCAAAAAAGGAATATGTAAAAAAAAAAAATGCAGATCAATGTAAAAAAAAAAAAAAAAATCCCAAAGTATTTTGGAAATATGTACAATCTAAAATGAAAGGCAAACCAGCCATAAGTTTATTAAAAATGCCAAATGGAGACATGGCTGTATCGGATATAGATAAAGCAAATACATTAAACAATTTTTCTCCAGTGTTTTTACAGATGAGGACACGAGTAATCTTCCTAAATTAGATTTTGCATCAAGGTCTAATGGAATTACTTTATCGGATATAATAATTACTCCTGCAGCTGTACAACAAAAACTTAGTTCACTGAATCCATATAAAGCACAAGGGCCTGATAAAATTCCGTCTAAATTATTAAAAGAATTGAGTAATGAATTATCATTACCTTTATGTGTGTTATTTAATAAATCGATTGAAGATGTATCTGTTCCATCCAACTGGAAAACAGCTGATGTGACAGCTATATTTAAAAAAGGTACTAGAACAGACCCAGGTAATTATAGACCAGTCAGCTTAACAAGTATAACAGGTAAAGTCTTGGAGTCAGTCATTCATGATGTTATAGTTGATTATATGGAGACAAACAACCTTTACGTGCAGAGTCAGCATGGGTTTCGACAACATTGATCATGTATTACTCAATTATTGGAGGTCATGGAAGACCTGACTCAGATGATTGACAAAGGACAATCCATTGATGTAATATATTTTGACTTTCGTAAGGCTTTTGATACTGTGCCACATGAAAGATTACTAACAAAATTAGGTTCTTATGGAATTTCAGGCCATGTATTAAATTGGATTAAGGTTTAAAAAAAAAAAAATCGAACTCAACGAGTTAAAGTTGGGGCTACCTATTCTAGCAAAACATTAGTGAAGAGTAGAAATTCGCAAGGTAGTATTCATGGTCCTATATTATTCACAATTTTTATAAATGATTTACCTCAATCATTACACAGTTTCTGTAAGATTTTTGCTGATGATACAAAAATTTGTAATACTTCAGATAATCATGAACTGTTACAAATGGATATTGATACTTTGTAAAGATGGTCAGAGACATGGAACTTGCATTTTAATGCCTCAAAATGTAAAGTACTACTGCATATTGGCAAAAAGAATCCCGTGCATGACTATGTTATTAAAGGTGCTCAGACAGTTAATATAACCAAATGTGAAGAAGAAAAAGACTTGGGGGTCACTTTTGATTTTAAAAAACTTACTTTTTGATAATCATGTGTACAATGTTATAAAGAAGGCAAATAAAGTGATCGGAATCTTACGGCGTTTTTTGATTTTCTAAATAAAGACACTTTTCTTAATTATACAAAGCCTTAGTCAGGCCGATCCTTGAGTGTGGAAATATTGTTTGGTATCCATATTTGAAAAGACAGTCTTCCGCGATAGAAAAAGTACAGAGGAGAGCTACTAAATTGATAAAGGAATTGAAAGACTTACCATATCAAGATAGACGGGAAAAGTTGATGTTACCATCTTTGAAAGCTCGACGATTACGGGGTGACCTGATTCAAGCCTACAAATTGTTTAATTATGTTGATGATGTTGACCCTACTAAATTTTTTACATTATCTAATTTCGACATAACAAGAAACCCTACTGCTAAATTCACATTGAGTTTAGCTGTACTAACAGAAGAAATTCACTTTTAGTAATCGAGTTGCACCTTATTGGAATCAACTTGCACCAATATTAAACGTGCTCCAAATTTAAATGCTTTCAAAAATCTTATAGACAAAGGAAACATGCTAATAGATGTATTATTTGAGTACGATGTCTAAATATCTTGAGCATGCTTATGACCTTCATGTGATCTTATTTTTCATTGAATGATGGGACAAATTATATAAGCCGTGAGGCTTAATGAATCTGTTAAGATTTTGTCCCTATTTTGAACCTGAACCTGATTAAAACCGTCACACTAAAGACTGAGCGATGACAAATAACCTTATATTACCATATTATTAAAAAAAACTGTCATCAAATGATGGGACAATTCAAAGCCTACATGGCTATGTGTTTAATAGATATTTTGAATCTGAATCTGCCTAAGTGAGCGAAGCGGAAGGATGCCGACAAATCCGGAAGTAGGTGACGAAAGGAATACTGGGATATGGTTTCGACGACGACAACAACGTAAACACTCTTGTGAGTAAAAGAAAAAAAGAGGAAGTTGTGTTTTCTTTCATGGGGAACTCTTTAATTATTTAAACGGAAATATGCCAAGAATAAACAGTCTAGACGAAATCGGTCAGCTGTCAGAACTAGAGCTGGAAGATCTGTACACATGGGTTGACAAAATCCCATTGTCAAGGCCCAAGCGAAACATCGCAAGGGATTTTTTCAGGTGAGGCAGGACGGAATGTGTCTGACTGTATGTTTCTTTTCTTTGCTAGGCAGCTTGAATTGTTATTCATATTTTCAACGTTTGCTTATTCTCTCTATCTCTCTCTCTCATCAAAAACCGACGTCGTGAAGTATAGCTTTTTTCACCGCACCATCCCAGTTTGGAATTCTCTTCCTGCAGCCGCAGCCGAGGCCCCCTCTCTGGTACATTTCAGGAGGGAGCTCAGCAAACTCCACTTTTAAAATACAGCCATTGTATGTGTGTCGGGTGGAAGTGTGTATGAATGGTTGGTGGGCCTGGACTAGCCTAATGCTTGTTCTGGGGCAGGGTAGGGAGCGGGGTAACCCCTCTTGAAAAGGTGAAGGTGGGTAGCCTTCCTGCAGCTCCACACTTTTTTTTTTTTTTTTTTTTTAAGGCTAGCTGGTAGGTAAGTTAGGTGGGGAGGGGTGTGGTATGAATGCTGTCTTTCAAATAAGGAGGTAGGCTTTTTTTTTTTTTTTTTTTTTTTTTTTTTGCGCACACCCAAGTCACTTAAGGTCTATGGACGACGTGGCATTTGATTTGAAGATTGAAGATGAAGATCTCTCTCGTCCAAATAGATGTAAATGATAGATAAGCACATCAATGCTTATCTATTATCCTTGTAAATAAATCTCTCTCTCTCTCTCTCTCTCTCTCTCTCTCTCTCTCTCTGTTCTCTCTCTCTGTGTTGTGATCATTTTTACTTTTGTTGTTTTTCTGTGGGTTACACAGACATTTAGGCTCTCTTTCTGTCCTTCGTATCTATCCCCCCCCCCCCCCCCCCCCCCCCCCCTTCGTTTTTTTTTTTTTTTTTTTTAAACTTTGCTTCTTTTAAATAATTAGACTGTAATCATATTTTTGTTTAAAGTGTTCTTTGTGCTTATGTCAGTTATTTATTATGTTTGTATACATTGTGCTCTATGTATAATAGAGTAGTATAATAGAGTGTAATAAGGAGATTGGTGCCACAAAACTCATGAACTCGAGTAAAACAGAATAACCACTTCTACAACTTACTTGTCAGGCATGAGTACTGGTGGGCTGTAGAATAGTGGGTATGGGAGTGTCATTTGCTAAAAAAATTCTTTAGCTTGCAGAGATCCTGGTTCAGTGCTGCTGTAATGGATGGGCTATTATGTTGTCAGACATTATAAAGGGTACTTTTATGCTTGGCTTACATTTTTTTTAAGTACCAGAATTTTATAGTTTTCTCTTCCAGTGTTGAGTTGACCTATGAACAGCTGTGTGGAAGTAGGTTTTCAAGTGCATGTCCAGTTCTCTCTCCTTATTCTTTGTGCATGTACAGACTTAGGGACAAAGAAGAGAGAGAGAGAGAGAGAGAGAGAGAGAGAGAGAGAGTGAACGCCTACAAAAGTCTGCTTCTCCAACTTGTGTACCAACTCAGCAACCGTAGATTTCAAAAGATAAAATGCAAAATAAGTTGCCACTTTTGATAAGGCATGAAATAATGTTTAGAAGGCACAAGTTTTGACAGTTGGCAGACATATGTATTAAATATATAACAATTCTTGAGGGATTTTTTTAATACATGGGTTGCAGATCTATTTGTGTGTTGGATGCTCATGACACACAGTGACAGTGAAGTCTTTGGACAAAAAGAGAGAAACCCAAGTGACTTTTAAGCCATGTGTTATAAACAGACAGTTGTTCACATAAACTGTGATGATGATAAAAGAAGAAATTGCAAAAACAGACTTGCCATAAAGGTTAGCGTCACACAGTCCAAAATATTTTTAGAGGTTTTGCACATCTGTACTTGAATTGGAAGCCCTGGTGTGGCTTTTAAAGTTTTACTTCTTATTACTTTTTTTCGTTTAAACTTTACTTCTACTGTATGACTATTATTGTTAACTCTTGTTTGTTAAGGGTTGTTATAAGGTATTATCGGTTATTATGGGGAACTCCAGGTTATTACTAGGTTTTGTCGTACTGGCTGGGGATGAGATGGAGGATGTGAGCTGAAAATGAATATTTTGATGGAGTCATAGGAGCAACCATTATATCATTAAGATTAAAAACAACAAAAAGCATGAAACTTTTCAAACATAAAAACATGCAAGAGGAAGGAATCTCACTTTACAGCTTGGGTAGCCTCATCAGCCAGCCTGTCCTGCCTGATTGATCAGCATGAACAGAAGGGATACCTCATTTAAGATCAAAATCTTTGAAGCTATTTTACAAAGAGGATAACGATTTCAGGTATTTGGAATGCTTTTTGCTCCATGTTAAGCATGATTATGAAAAATCGTATAATGCAAAGGGATTAGTTTTGGGGCCCTTAAGTGAATTGTGTCTTACTTCAAAATAATATTACTTTCATTCAAAACAATTTTTTCATCAACATAACAAAATTTTATGTCATGTGGTGCACTTTCAGGCTGTTAATTGTATGACAAACTCTAAAGATTTATTTTATTCTTTGAATAACTGTTTTATTTAACTTAAACATTGAAACAGACTAGTTCATCAAATTACACAAGCAAGTTTGGGCATCCCATAAAGAAGGAACCTCTGTTTTGCCTCATTTCTGTTTCATTTAATATGAAATTAAAAAAAAAAACTCAGTTAATCAAATTACACAATGAATTTAGCATTCCTATGAAGAAACACCATCTGTTTTTACCTGCTTTCTGTTTCATTTAATATGTATATATATATATTTTTACAAAAATTATTCAAACTTCACAACCAAATTTAGCATTCCTATGAAGAAGGAAAATGTTTTACCATTATTTCCAAGCAGTTTAACATATTTTCATGGGCTGATAGACCGGTTTGTGTTAACTGGCCATTTAATACAAACTCTGTTCAGACAAAGGCCCAGATAAGGTAATGACAACAAAAAACTTTTTTTTTTTTTTTTTTTTTTTTTGCTGTCCCAACCTCTGCACCACCTCAGAGGTAGTTCACCCACGCCGCTCATTCCGACACCCCATCCACAGCCACAGCCCGGTCAGCCCCGCCGCAGCCCCGGCACTGACAATCCACAGGGAACAGTCAATGTCAAGTCGTGAAGAGGCAACCCACCGAAGAAGACACTACACTGCTGCCGAGTCACTTCGGTGGTGTTCAGTGGCGCCTGTTCTGATCTAACATACGCAGGACACCACCTACTAAGCCCCCTACTGACGACAATAATTGCTTAGTCGTGGAGCCGGCGTGAGTGAGCTCTCCCTCCGGAGGGCGCCACCACGTCCGTCCGTCCAATGACAGCCCCCATGGACTCGCCGATACCGGTGACCCTGACGGAACCAAACCAAGGCCACAGACGTGGAGAGGACATCGAAACTGAGGTCACCATGAGAGCAGGGCATGAAGGGCCACAGAATTTGAGACTTTTTTTTTTTTTTTTTTTTTAATGTTGATCGATGAGAATGAGCATGATTAAGATGATGCTACGGATTTCCATTTTGGTCTGAGACTACATGACAGGGCTGTACTCTACGCTTCCTTTCATAATATATCCCGGCGTCAACCAGGCCCGAGAGATACAGGCACCTGCAGTGTTGGTCAGGAAATTTGAGCAACACTCTCAGAAAAACGCATCCATTAGTGGATGAAACTCGACTGTGTGGTCCCAGTCTTCCCAACTGAGCCCGTAGTAGCAATCTCAACTCTGGGTAGGAGCCGGTCGGGGCAGAAAAACCCACATGACTCTGATGGGATTCAAACCCACGACCTCCCAGCCAGGAGTCCGCGACACTAACCACTTCGCCACGGCGGCTGGTAATAAGAAACTTTCTCAAACACACAGACAGACACACAGACATAAACACTCTGTGTATGAGATATTTTTAACAGATGTCTGCAGCGAGTATTCTAAGAACAGCCAGCTTGACCTGAGATGCAATACATGACATGACTACAGTTTTAGAATTGAACATACTGAAATCTTAATGTTTTTTCTAAAAATGAAATGATATACAATGCCAGCGAGCAATGCATCAACAATTTCCTCAGGTAAAAATTGTGTTATTTGTTTACATCAAATCAAAATTAAGGCATGCTTACTGAACTGGCAGTTTCTTAATTTGTATTTTTATTTATTTACAATGTTCTTTTATGGGAGAATATAAAACTGACCTGAATGCTACACTTCTGTCGTTGTTTTGATGGATCATGATTAACAGAGGTGGTATAGCCCATATGGACTTCTCTGAGTGTGGTGAGGTTGTTGATGAAACTTAAACCTCAGATAGCCCTGGCACAGTGGCAGGTCCTCAAGCATTAAAAAAAAATGTATAAAAAAAAGGTCAACAAATCTTTTTGTGTTTTAGTACAGGTTTTTATTGGTGATAAATAAAATGAGTATTCAACTGCATTTGGACTGTTTTTGCTCCATGTTAAGCATGATCATGAAATATCACATAATGCAAATGGATCGGTTTTGGGCTCTTGAAGTGAATTGTGTGTCTTACTTTATAATGATATTACTTTCATTGAAAAAAAAAAAACAACAACTGATAAAACATTTAAAATCAGATTTAGTGTTTACACAGAATAATTACGCATTGAACAAATTCAGTGGAAGATAGAGCAGTCAGAATGGCAACAAGTTCTGCTAGAAAATTTGAGAAACCCTGTTCCGAATGATCAGATTTGCCCACTGTTTTTGAATAAACCGGCATGTGTCTGTGAGCTGATTTTTTTTTTTTCCCTTTTTTTTTTTTTTTAAGAACAGAGCCATGTGTTTGAATTTCCAGATGTTTTAACTTAAGTATTCTGAGTTCTGCTAACAGTCCGATGTACTATCATATAGTTAAATATTAAATATTTGGATTTTCATGATGTGTGTGTGTGTGTGTGTGTGTGTGTGTGTGTGTGTTCTCAGTATGGTAAATCAAAGCTTTTTCTTCTTAATTCACTTGACAGAACTGATAGACTATTCATAAGCGAGACCAACATCTGTGGATTGTTGTCACTTAAATTTTCAAAAACACCTGACATATAAGTGTCAGAAACTCAAACAGATATTTTGCTGAAGTCAGCATGTTCATCAACTTGATCAAGTAATGACTGATCAAGTAATGACTGATTTTGTGTGTGTGTGTGTGTGTGTGTGTGTGTGTGTGTGTGTGTGTGTGTGTGTGTGTGTGTGTGTGTGTTTGTACATGGTGACTGTTGTTTTGAGTGATGATTCAATGGCTGTGTTATTGATAACTGTTGTCTTCTATGATCAGTGATTGGTTGTGTTAGTAACTGTCTGTCTGTTTTTTTTCTCTGTGATCACTGATCACAGAAAAAGGGTGATTTTTGATTATCGATTAAATAATTATAGGTTAGGTTATATAGGTTCTGAGGCGTTCACATTTTAAATAGTGTACTTGAAATAATCAAGATTCACTGATCATAGGAGGTAAGGGAAAAGGTAACTCTCAAACAAAAAATTTCATATATGCTCAGGGTTATCAGGAGATATGTGCACATTTTAGCGCCTGTTAACACTTCATTTTCAATTATAGATGATTGTGTTATTTGTTTCTTTGTGACCTCAATTTTATCAGCTCTGATGGAATTTGTGTGCGTGTAGTTTATGACTATTGTCTCATCATTACACATGGATAATCATGTTTGTAGCTTCATCATAGATGGGTAACCATGTTTTGTGCTCATAACTGTTGTTTTATCCTTGGTTGTGGAATTTGTTTATCCTTAAGACTGTTGTTTCAAAATGGTAAGTGAGTATTTGTGTTTGTATCTTGTTATTGTTGTTTCATCTTCATTGATGGAATTTGTGTTTGTATTTTGTGACTATTATTTCATCATCATTGAGGACTCATTGTTTGTATCTTTGCCATCACTGATGTTACGTGAGTCTGCTTCATGTGATAATTGTTGATGTCTGTCATCACTGCTCTGTTATTGAATTTATATCACAAGATTTTAATTTCTTCACTTATTTCATGTCTGTATCATATGGCAAACCATTGATTTCTGTCATCTCTGACCTATAATTGGGTTTTTATATCACGAGATTGTTGTTTCTTCATTAGTGAAGAATAACTATCATAGTGTAAATTTTAATGACTGTCATCACTGATATGTAATTGTGTTTGTATCTTGTCAGATGGTGTGCTCGTGGCAGAGGTGGTCAAATATGAATTTTCCCATTTGGTGGATGTCCATAACTACAGCCCTGCAAATGCAACACCACAGAAGATGCAGAACTGGTTCCTTTTAAACAGAAAAGTCTTCAAACATCTGAACTTCGAATTATCTGAAGACATTGTGCGTCAGATCTCCAATGCCAAAGTAGGAGTTATTGAACGTTTTTTGTTTTTTTTGAGAGTTCGTCTTGATCGTTGTAGGCGGGAGAAACAACAGGAAATAGCTCTCTGAAGACATATGAAAGTGAACGACCAGAGGCAGATCAAAACACTGCATCTAGAATATCACCTCGCAGGGACACAAAAATGGCAGCTGCTCGTGCGACTGCTGGGGCAACTGGAGGCACGGGAGTAAAAGGGTTCAAACAGTCCAAAGATGAAGCTGTACCACTTATTCTGCTGGAGGAAAAAGAGCAGGAAGTGTGGCCAAAAATGAGACCATCCAGATCCTTCAGGCAAAAATCAAGCGACTGGAGCATCTTTTACATCTCAAAGACATTCGTATAGAAGATTTGCAGTCACGACTCGAGTCAACGCGAGCTACAGGCAAGAGATGAGGTATCAACCTCATCAACAGCTGAAAAATGTTTCCACTCTAACATCAAATTCATGCTTTTACATTGTGTTAAGAGGTCGATTTTTAATTGCTCTAAGTTGAAGGCATAACCAATGTTAGGTAGTATACCCAAAGTCTGACCAGCATGTTTGGGCTAATGCCTAGGTCTGACATCTGCTAGGTGACAGCCATGAGACTCTCTTCTTACATTCTCTCATCCTAGTCATTAATTTTTATTTATCCATGAGCTTTAAACTGTGCCTAGTGTGGTCTCGAAACTTTGCAGAAGTAGTGTATATGGATTAGTCCATATGCAGTGACACCTCCTTGATCAAATAAAATTGAAGGGACATGCTTATGGCTGTTTTATGTCCAACAGTGGAGGCACTTGTTCGAGTGATTTCATTTGTTGCAGAATTTAGTTTTTTGATTTTTCATTGGAATTTAATGTGTATTTGAAATTTAGTTTCTCTTGAAAGATTCTTTACATTAATTCAATGGCAATGAAAAGAAAAGAACATAGTCCACTTGAAAACTATTGTGTTGATATTACAGTCATCAGATGCTAGTGTTTAATTCAATTTATCAGAGAGAGAGAGGAGGAGAAGATATTTCAGCAGAAATTAAACCACACCTTCCATACATGCTGTACAAATGGTCTCCTCCCCCCCCCCCCCCCCCCCCCCCCCCTTTTTTTTTTTTTTTAAATTGTAGCTGTCTTTTTCCCCATCTTTCCTTTCTATCTATCTCCCCCCCCCCCTCCCCTATTTTTGTGACACACTGAAATTGTAAACAAAGTTGCCTTTAAGAGTGTCAATAGTTCAGCTATTATATTATGGATAGTAATGCCTTGACATGGCTTTTTCGCTACCCTGCTATAGCTCTGAAAGGGTCTTGTTTGGATCAGCTAGGATGTTTTACAACTGAAAATGCAAACTCTGCAAATAGGCAATGAGTTTTCTATTGTGCTTTGTAACATTGGCCAGTCTTCTGAGCACACAAGTTTCACCAGTTCTTTTCCAACATGCAGAAATACTATGACTAGAGCAATCCTTTTTTCATTGCTTGCACTGTCCAACATTGGGTTTTTTTTTATTGCTTACATTGTCCACCACTTTTGTTCAGCATGACGCATGCGAGTTAACACACAACCTCAGACTTGTTACTGACTTTTGTCATGATTACATTGCTTGTGCTCCATCTGAACTTGGCTCATTGTGATTTACACTGGATGTGTCACCTTCATGAAATGCTTGCTTCTCTTTCCACAGCGCAAAATTGTCTCTGAAATGATCACATAATTTCCATGTTAAATGCAGTTATTTACACTGGTTATTTACACTCAGCAAAAAAAGTTTTTGTGGACTTTAAGATTTGTTTGAGTGCGACTTCATGTGGCATTACTGTGAAACATTTTAGAGAAAGCTGTAATTTACTGGGGGGTGTGTGTTGCAATATTGAATCATACAGAATGAAAAATGATATTTGTATTTGTTCAAAAATGCAATTAAAATTTTTTTTTTTTTTATCATAGCTAAAGAGGTAAGTTTATCTGTATTATCAGAGGATTGTTTTCTGTGGTTATTCATCTTAAAATGAGGAGTTCATTTTTTGATATGTTGTTTTGTTTGTTTATGTTTGTAGTCAGTGCTTATTGTCTTTCTGTAATCATGTCTAAGCACAAAACTGCACTATGGATGACTGAAGTAAGCCAATCAGTAGTTTATCAATATCTATCTATCAGTCTGCCTGTCAATCTTTCTAGCTATCTATACATACATTCACACACATGCATGCATGCACTCACACGCACACATGCACACACACACCGCACACATGCACACACACACCGCTGAACAATTTAGTCAGGGCCGATGTAACAGCCCATTCTTACCCCCCTCTGGAACTTACCCCGGGGTAATTCTGGGCTAGCCTGCTTTTACCCCCAGGGTCATTCCAGGACTAGCTGGAACCTACCCCCCCTAGTTAGAACTGACCCCCCCCCCCCCCCCCCCCCCCCCCCCCGGTGTCATCTACATTGTACAAGGTACACAGGCACTCAGGACACACTAATTAGCTGTAAAAATAGTTAAAATCTTTGATATACGTTAAAGTGACCAATGGTCAGTGACACTGACCACTGGTTGTCTGCATTGCACAAGGTATACAAACACTCATGAGACACTGATTAACTGTAAAATAGTCGAAATATCTGATTTCCGTCATAATGACCAGTGGTCAGTGGCACTGACCACCAGTTGTCTGCATTTGTACAACGTATACAGGTACTCAGGAGACTATAATTATCTGTGAAATAGTTAGAATCTCCAATTTATGTCATAATGACCGGTAGTCAGTGGCACTGACCACAAGTAATCTACATTGTACAAGGTACACACAAGCACTCGGGAAACACTAATTAGCTGTTCAATAGTTAAAATCTCTGATTTACGTCATAATGACTGGTGGTCAGTGGCACTGACTACTAGTGATCTGCATTGTACAAGCTAAGGTACACAGGTACTCAATAGACTCTAAATAGCTGTTAAATAGTTAAAAGAGGCAAACCAGGATGAAGCAACAATGATACTTGGTCACGACACATGGTCACACAACGACATTTTGTCACAACTACGCTTGGTCACATTGGCACTTGGTCACATTGGCATGTAGCCGTCTTTCTTCCCACGCATGCACGGGCGTACTCACACACCCGAATATTGACCCACACATGTAAGCTAGTGCGAGAAATGTTAATACGTATCTGTTAGTGAACCAGGGTGTGTGTGTGTGTGTGTGTGTGTGTGTGTGTGTGTGGAGGGAGGGGGGGGGGGGGGGGGGGGGGGAGTAGGAGGTCCATCTATTGAGAAGAGTCTAGAACTACACTTTGTCTATACCCAACTGACTGTATATAGGAAATGGGGGGGGGGGGGGGGGGGGGGGGGGGGGGGGGGGATATGCAGGCTCACACATTTTTTTTAAAGGCAGGTGTGCGCGTTGGGAAAAGGCAGAGGAAAACCCTGAATAATCCTCTCTTGTTTGAAGGGTGGGGTGGGGTGGAGGAAGATTCCAAATAGTCCTAGACTGACCCTTTGAGGGAAGGGGGGTAACTCCAAGCTAGCCCAAAATTACCCCCCCCCAGGGGTAAGTTCCAACTAGGGAGGGTAAGTTCTACCTAGTCTTAGAATGACCCCCGGGGATAAAAGCAGGCTAGCCCAGACTTACCCCGGGGTAAATTCCAGAGGGGGGTAAGAACAGTCTGTTACACTGGATCACTGTTTTGTAAAAGGGGGGGGGGGGGGGGGGGGGGGGGGGCTAATCCATCGAAAGCTTGAAGCGGCAAGCTTACTAGAAGGGTCCTGGGGCATGCCCCCCACCCCCACCCCCCACCCCCGCCCCAGAAAAATGTTTAAATCAAAGAAGCAAAATGGTGCAATCTGGGCGTGTAAATGTGACTCTAGGAGTACTGTTCATTTATCTCTAGAAAACGTGATTGAGAACCATATCATACTGCTTCCAAACTGACATTTCTGCAGTGAAAGAGCAACACACACACACACACACACACACACACACACACACACACACATATATATATATATATATATATATATATGTGTGTGTGTGTGTGTGTGTGTGTATTTATGAAATGCACGTGACAATGTTTCTCAACTCTTTTCCTCAACAACTTTGTAAGTTGAAAGAAAATGCATGCCCACCTTTCAACCACAGCTTGCTTGCATTCCCATGCGAACTAAACGATCACAACTGCTGCTATATATACCAGTCCAGAATGTTAAACCTCGATTACCCCTGCAGCGCTTGAAGTTGATAATAGCGTAATAATTAAGTCACAATAACTTGCTTTTGATCAGCCAGTTTTGATGTGGAACTTTTTGGGCGTAATGTTCGGCCGTGATGTGTCACGACAAACGCGTCCTAACACTGAGCAAAATCGTTCGTCTGCTTTCTGGATCTGGATCTGGATTAGTACGTCGCCAACATCCATTTACTGGCATAGGCGCGACGGTGGGGGGTGCGCAGCGTGATGGTATTATCGGCTTTTCTGGCTTTTGCCAGAGCCGACTTGAAGCTGTCGACTGACTTTTGGTGTACGATGTTATCGTCGAGGTGGTTCCACTCAGTTATTGTCTTTGGGAAGTATGAGTTTAGGTACTGATCGTGTGTGTGTTTAAGGAACGCAGTAGCACCTATCATTGTTTCGTATGTAGTTCTCCACTGGGTTTTGTGACAGGTACGAACTGTTGTCTCTGGTGGAGCGGATGCGTCGTCCTGGTTTCTGAGGTGTAATGAAGTCACTCGGGGTGATCGCTGGCACCAGACCCTCAACCACCCTGTGAAAGAATCCTGGACGTAGAGCTGCCGTTCTTGGAGTGTAGTGAGGACATGTTTTCTCAGCAGACCGTTATGAAGCCTTGAGTGGTGGAGCGGTAGCCCTTTGCTATGAAGCGCACTGCATTCCTTTGTACGCGCTCCAGCATGTTGATCTCTTGCTGCAAGTGTGGGTGGGTCCCAAATGATTGCTGCATACTCCAGGACAGGGCGTACGAGTGCGAGGTAGGCATTTCTTCGGCAGGAGGTGGGACTGTGCCTGAGATTTGTGAGAAATCCTAGTGTGCTATTGGCTTTCTTTGTGATGGATGTGATGCGTTGAGACCACTTGAGGTTGGCAGCGAATTGAAAGCCGAGGTATGGGTGATGAGGGACTTGTTGCAGGTTGGTATTATTTAGGGAGTAGAAGTAGGAGGAGGTAGAGGATTTGGTAACGCTCATGATGTAGCATTTTGAGGCATTGAAACATATGCCCCATTTGTCTGCCTATGACTCTTCTGACTTGAGGTCCTCTTGTAGAGTGTGGTGGTCATTAAAGTCGTTGATCTCCCTGTAAATGAGGCAGTCATCTGCGAACAGGCGTACTTGGGATTTGACTGCTTCTGGAGGGTCATTTATATGGCACAGGTATGGATCCTCAAGCATAGGCTCAAAGATTGTCCCCTGTATCTTATACTGTTTGCATAATGTTTTTAGTTTTTTCAGCAACTTTTTTCCTCTCCACACTTTTGTTTTGTTCCATTTTACTACCCTTCGCTGGCTGCTTTGGGGGTGCTGTTGGATTCTTCTTTTTACCCTTGGTGCTGAGAACACCACAGAATTATGGACTGTGGTATGTCTATATTTGACGTCAAGAGCGCAGACACAATCACTGAATCAGCCGTGTCTCCCTGATGAGTCCGATCCAGCGGACAAAAGGCCTAGGAGCAGGCAATACTAACAGGTCTGGCTTCGAGAGGGATTACGATGGTTCTCTCAGGCAGCTAGTGAAGGGTTCCTCATATTTATAACACATGTTCCCCCGTACATCCCCCCCCCCCCCCCCCCCCCCCCCCCCCCCCCCCATTTTCTTCATCTTCTATTTTTTTTTTTCTAAAAGTTCAAATCTTTGTCAAGTCATTATATAATGACTGAAGAATTGTTAGCCTGCACTTGTTTTCACCCACTACTTAATTGTTCAGCATTATATATATATATATGTGCGTGTGTGTGTGTGTGTTGACTATATTGTCATCATGTTTCTCTTTTTTTTTTTTTTTAGTTATGTCACTTTGTCGTGTATTTGAGAGAGAGAAAGAGAGAGAGAGCATGGGAGGGGGGCAGATCTCTTGTATCTTTGTTTGGTATTATTTTGCATTCATTATATGGGATATTTTGTCTGTAAGAACAAACTGATTAATGGCAAGACCAAATGCACAGAATGCTACTGTCACAGCTCCCCCCAAACTCACACTAATGATTTGTGAGAGCTAGCAGTATCCTTTACATTTTTAGCCCAGGGGGAACAAAGGCCTGAGGGAAGATAGCCTTGGGGGAATATAGACCTGGGGGAACATAGGGTGCCTCCCATTTGATGCTGTCATAATGCTGTAAGTACAGCCCTGACTAAGTCTAGTCTGTTTAGGAGTCATTTGCCAGTATGGGCCAGTTCACTAGATGTGCAATGATCTAATCACATTTCTTACTAACTCAGCACACTTAGTTGTGGGCTCGCACAGCTCACTGCAACAAAAAGCATGCCAAACAACTTGTTGCGTCAGTCTCTCACAATCACAGACTGGTTCAGTTATGTTTCAGTTGTACCTCTTTCATAAGTGCTGCATTTCTCCCTAGGCTGTTTATTTTAACAAGTTTGTCCGTATTTATGATGATCATGTTGGATGAAAACTATCAGTTCACCTAATATGCACTTATCCATTTTATAACTATGTATGCTGCTACTAATAGTACTGATAGTTACCTGTTCATATCCCCTATAGCTACTTCAAGGTCTCAGTATCATTTATTTATAGTCTCACTGAGCTACTTCAAGTGTGGACTCTCAGAACTTCATCTGTATTTGTTGTCCATTTTGTTTACAGTAAAGTCTTCCACTGAGACTGATAGTATATAATGGCTATCAGGAACAGTACTATTGAATATTTGGTGGTAAAGGCTGGATTCTCAGGCACTAGAGATCAGAATTTTGTATGTCTGACTTACACACAGTCAGCACAAAGTTACACAGGATAAGAGTAAGTTAACAGTGACATCACCTTCTGACATTTTTACCATGCCGTAGTTGTACAGTTCCTTTACCAGTTTGCAAGGCTATTGATTTCGTCAGCCATAATAATTACTATATTTTGTCATTTCAGACACTGTCTTCTCCATGTTTTTTTATGTTAATAAAAGAATTAGGTTCTGCCTACATGTTCCTGGTCTGAGTGGGATCCACCATCTTCACCCTATTCTCATACTCCTTTACTAAAACTCTATCACACTCCATCCCATACCTTCCTTACTCCTTGCTTCTTTTGCCTATTACACCTGGCCAGCAGGATAACTGTTCAATGCCAGTTGTCCTAGTTCCTCTCTGACTCTTACTGCTTTTGGTCTACTACATATATAATTATCATTGTCATCATGAGTGTTTTTTTTTTTTCATAATAAAATGTACTTACAGTTGAACGTTTATTTGTGCAGCACCTTTCACAACAATGACAATTACAGAGAGCTCAATTGATTAATCATTACTTGCACAGTGAGAATCGATGGGACATTGTTGATTTTCATTTCTGCATTTACAACATAGGGTGTAGCATTTAACACTGAAAACAGAAGAAAATTATAGCGCAATGCTTTGTGGATCAGAGCAAAAGAAATCATATCCCAGAGCTTTCCCAATATTAAAGGAAGTAAATCTGGATTACCTGCTGCCTGCCTCAAACCCGATCTTAACATCTTTTCAGGTTGCAAAACCAAAGAGAACCAAGAAAAACTATTGCTTTGTTTTGCAGTCAGTTGACGGATTCTCTGAAGAAATTGGGAAATAAAGCATATGTGTAATTTCAAGGGATAATTTTTTTTTCTACTTCCTCAATGCAAAAGTTGAAATTGGTTGAGTTATGAAGTGCTTCATGGTGAATTTAAGTTTAGATTCCACATACCCACTCATGCTGGCTGTCTTTGTCAGTCTAGGTGGGTTTCTTTACGTAGGTACTGTAGATTTTTTTTTTTTTTTTTTGCTGTTGGACTGATACATTATGGAGGTTACTTTTACTATGCTTCACGGATCCAAAGAAATCTCTTGAACTTTTCAACATTTTGAAGTAAATTTTTTCTTTTTTCTAAGATGCCTAGGAGCCTCTTTGCCAGCCAAATCTTTTTTCTTTTGTTTTTATGAATAGCAGAAATACACACACACCAAGCAAGATATTAACTGCTTGTGCAGTCAAGGACCCACAAAGAGGTGAGAAGACATAGATTTAAACATACTCCCTTATCAGTCAACCTCTTTTCTCTTTGTCTGCCTCATCTCTCTCTGAATGAGTGAATCATTAACTCTCTCTTTACATAGCTGGTAAATCTGAGAAGCAAGATTATAATCTTGCTGGGGAAGGATTCAAGAAAAGGATGCCTATGCCCTGAAATCATGGTGATGCTCAGTATCATTTCGATAAAGGAAAACAATCAAAGGAAAACAACGAGAAAGTGTGTTTCACTTAACCAAAGCTATTTTGGGGAAGGTGGTGGAGGGGTCTTGCAATGATAAAACTCTTATATTCCATGTGTGTGTTGAAGGGAAAGTGGGTGGGGGCGAAGGGTTGGAAAACAAACAGAAACAGAAAAATGGACAACTGGAGGAAAGGAAAGAACATTTTAATTTAGGTGCAGAATTTTTTCTTTTAGATGTGGATACTTGAGCAATGTGTATTTGTGTCCAGCAATTACCTCTGACCTCTCAATGAAAGGAGAGAAGCAGATGAGAAGAGGTGGTGGGAATACTGGGGAGACAGACGGAAATATAAAACCAATGAAATTTTAATGAAAAAGCATGCAGATGATCCCTATTTTTGAATAGCAAATGAAACAATTTGAAAAGTGATAAAGAAAAAATGGGTCTTCATGACCAAAACCATCCACATAGATATAAAACAGGATCATGACTCCCAACAAATATGGGTACCCTAGGATTGAAAGTTAGACTGACATCTGGTGAAGTAAATTACATTGCCAGTCTGTGGTGAAATTACATTATCAGACATGACTGAAGTCAACATTCACTCACTTCTCCACGTGTTTAACACAGCCAGTAACACAGCTTAATACACACAGACACACAACCTCTCTTTGATACAAGTCAAACTTTATTTCTGTTGGATGTTATGCATGAACATACACACCTGACATCTTGATAGTTAATTCTTTTGTATGCTTTTCAATTGGTAACAATACAGTCCATCTTTCAACATGTAGTCCGTCATGCCACCATATACTCAGCACACATATATACTATAAAACACATTTCAGAACAAAATATCTTTCACTCTGTCAGTTGTAAAGACTGCAGCATTTGTTTTTGGTCTCTTTTACTTTGTAATTTCTAGAACTAAATCTGTGCACAAGAGGTATGATTTGAAAAACTGTTGCCAAGAAAATCTATACATGGGAAGAAATCTGCCTTTTGTCATACCCACGTATCTCAGTTTCTGCGATTCTTTCTCAAGGGATGAATAATTTTTTTCCAGCAAAGCTAACATGGATAATGTGTATACAGGAATACAGTGCGCAAGTTACTTTCAATAAAAAAAAAAAAAAAAAAAAAAGGTAAACCTGAATACATGACCACATAACTTGCACTTTCCACCCCTGATCTCTTTGCAGATTAAGAAAAAAAGCAAGTTTGAGTTTCAGGATATATTACTTTCTAAATTTGATGGTACCACATTAAATCAACCAACCCAAGACGAACTATATGCTCAAGCAGCATGTGCTACCCTGCTTTTCATTGTTGACAAAGCTGTTTCAACCGTTATGGTTTACAGAGATTGGTTCTAATTAGCAAGTGGTTCAAATGTCATCATACTGATCCATTGTAAGCAGCTGAGCATGTATATTTCGAACTTGTTTCTAGAGACATCTTCTGAACCAATGACCTCCATCCTTCAGCTCAAGACCACCTCTTTCCATTCCATCACCTCTCTACCAAGAAACAGTGTCCAACACCCAGACTGCAAACGGCAGCAATTGAACTTCTCCAGGCTTGAACATGCCATTCAAAAAATATCCTTACCTTCCAGCTTAAGCCATTTTTGTAATGAGGCAGAGAACAATTTTGACATCAAAAAGAATTGTAAACCCAAGGTTAGAATGACCACCAAACCAAATGGTTCAAACAGCTCATGTACCCCTATCTTATGTTTATGTCCTTAATACTGGGGTAAGGAAAGTTGGACAGATTTTTGTAAATTCTCCACAAACATTTCTTTTTAAGTAATAATAGTATGAAAATCAACAGATTCTTTTTTTTTTCAATTGTCATCACAATAAGCACTGTTTTGAAGTTTGAAATCAAGTATACATGATAAAAAACATATTGTTGAAATGTATTAGAAGTAAAAGGCAACAACAACAAAGCTGAGGATGGGTTTAAGTGTATGTCATAGGAGAGTGGCAGAAACATTCAAATTCCAGGATGGAGGATGGTGATGAGCTGACCAACTGAAGAAAACTGCACAGCAATTATGCAAGTATTGTGATCACCAAATATTTTACCTTTGGACACAGTGCAGAAGGATTTCCCCATCATTGACATTGACATTTGGTGTGCAGCTGGTCAGGACAGGGATGATGGGAAGTAAAGAGGATGACTGGGGGAGTGCACTGAGAGAGGATTGGTTACTGTCAACATACAGATAACAGTCTGGGAATGGGTCAGTTTACTGATGGGTGTGGATCATATTGATGATAGGAATGGATCAAACACACACACACACACACATACATACATACATATATATATAGAGAGAGAGAGATAGAGATGAAGCCAAAATGATTCATAGACATTTAACTAATTACCCAATCAGACTTTTAAAATTCTCTTTAATTAAAAATAATCAAGAAATACTGTCAAGATATTTAACTATTCATAAAAAAAAATTGGTGTGCAATGGACATCTAAATTGAAATAATATTCAAGAATATGCACTTTGAAACATGATCTTGAAACAGTTTAAAGATCTAAGTAACAGTTTTGGACTTCTGACTCTTTTAAAAAGTGTGTCTTATGAAAATTATGTCAGACAGACAAAATAAGGGGTTGGGGGTGGGATGGGGTAGGGGAACAGCAACTTTAGCTGAATGAAGTTGGTTCTGTTCGCATACTTATATAGCGCCTATTCTCGGCTAGACGCCAAGCTCTAAGCGCTTTACAATGGACACTCGTTTACACAACGGGCTGCCTACCTGGGTAGTGCCGACTGAAGAGCTGCCAGCTGGTGCTTCATTCAGTCGTTTCCCGTGTCATCCAGTCAGTATCGTTCAATATCGATCACTCATTTTCCTTACTTCCTTCATTCTTTCCATTTCTCACTCAGGGTGCATGCTATGTGTAACGTGTCATCCATACCAACGGCCAAACTGGCCTACTCTTCCGAATGTTGGTGATGGGATTTTACGTGTGTGCAAGATGTTATGCGTGCGTTCACACACGGAACCTCGGTTTATAGTCTCATTCGAAGGATATAATTTGTTTGTACACCCGAGATTCAGTCCAGAGAAGCAGGATCTGGATCTGGATATTTGGTTGAAAAAAAAGAGAGAGACAATGCTGCTTATAGCCCAGCCCCCTGCAATGGGCAATACCAGCATCGTCACCTAGTATTTAGTCAAAAGGGCCACTCTGTAGCATAATATTGGTGAAGAACAGGAAATAGCATCTTTAGAAAGAAAAGAAAAGAATAACTGTGGTGACCTGGCCAGCCAGGGTCTTTTCAGCAGCCTAGATCTGATGTCAGACTCTTCCTTCTTCCATTTTTTTGTTTCCAGTGGGAGTGGGAATGAGTTGGAGGAGAGGGGGAAGGGGAGGCTGTTATTATTGGAGTGTGGTTTGGTGGAGGGGCCATTTGATTTAATTCCTCAACTGACCTAGTGGACACAACTTTTGTCACTCAAGTTGTTCCATTCCCTGATTGTTCCAGGGGAGAACTATTTTTATGCACTTCAGTTTTGACAACATTGAGACCTTAAAGCAGCAATTGTTGTTCCTTTGGAGCTGCTTGACCATAATAGTGCCGAGTTGCCCTTGCTTGTTGTGGATCTTATCTGCCTCTTGTTCTTCACATGACTTAATAAGGCATCTGCTTCAATAGCTGGGAAATGTTCCTTAATGATTTTGCAGAGGAGAGTGAAGTTGTATTGTTCACATCCCTGTAGGAATGTATGAAGACCAAGGTCCTTCAGCCAAGGTTGTAGGAAAACATGCTTGATGAACCTTACAGCACTGCAGTGTACACTTTCACTCTTCAGTCACCCTCTGATCATATGGGTCCTAGTCTCCCTCTGATCATATGGGTCCCACACTGTACATCAGTACTCCAAGAGGGATCTGACAAGGGAGACTTAGGCAGTCTTCCAGCAGGTCTCGTGGCAAAAGTGAAGATTCCCCCACAGTATTTCCAGACAAACATTCACTTTTTGGGCTATTCTGGTGTGGGCAGACAGTGAGAACTTGATGCTTATCTGAGATAGGGATATGATGATTATACTTCCTGCAGGATGCAAGTGTCCAACTGAAAGAAGAGTGATCTGTGCACACACCCAGGATCCAGCATTTCTTGGCATTGGCATCATGCTCCATTCACCAGCCCCTTCTTTTGTTTTGTTTTGTTTCAGATCATCTGGCAAGATAGTGTGATCTGCTGGGGTTTGTTTTCCCAGTAAATTAGGCTGTTAGTCTTGAAACAAGGAGACTGGAAGGTCATTGAGGTGGAGGAATACAACAGGGCCTAACTCCAGGCATTGGGTATGCTGAAGTCCACAGATTTCACTGGCAGATTATCCTCCTACTAACACTTTCAGCCGCAATGGAAGGAAGGTGGTGAACCATTGATGGAGTGGTCCTTTGACTCCATTGCTCTTTGAGTGGAGCATAGGTTATGGATGGTTGTCACTACAGAGTCATGGGAAGCCCCAGTGACAACTATGGTTGTGAGATTTGTGTGGATATTATGTTGTTTCAGGTGCTTCATCAGGTGACTGCAGATGATATGCTCCAGGAGCTTGCTGATCACCGATGTCAGAGACATGGGTCTGTCATTTCCTGCCATATCTCTGTCCCCCTTTTTTTTTTAAAGATGGGTGCTACTTTGGCAGTAAACCAGCTCTCTGGCAGAATTCCAGTGCTGATTCAGTGACTGTTTTCTGTAAAGTACAAGTAAGTGCTTCAGCCACGTGGGAAGAGCACTCTTTCACAACTCTGTTGGGATGTTGTCTGGATCTGCTGTTTTGGATGGACTAATGTGTCAGATCAGCTTCTCTATTCCATCTCTTCCCTTGAGATTTGTCACAGGGGAAACTGGAAGTGTAATTGCAAGGTAGGGATGTGTGGGAAAAGACGATTTGAACTGGTTTACCACTGAATGAGCCTTAGCTTTGTTGTCATGAAAAAGGGAATTAGAAAAGGGATGTAAAGCCATGTAACTGAGCATTATATTGCACTGTCCTTTCATGCAGACAAGAAAAAGTGTAGTTTTCTTTCTGATAGTGTTTGAAACATGTCAAAATTTGCCCTGCTCCCAAATAAAATGGTGCAGTGAAGGCAACACTCACAGCCAGAGATGACTGAACTTGTGGTAGGATAAGTATTCAACAATGAATGGGTTTCAATGACTAAGGCAGCATTCTTTTGAGCAGAAAATTCACTAAGTTCTGCTCATCACATTGGTAGAACAACATAAAGTAAGCACACATACCTTTTACTCTTTTTTTCTTTGCTCACATAATCTAGAAATTTGCAGATATGGACAACTAGTTCTCATAAAAATCTGCTTGGAAATCTTTTATGCCAACATTAAAACACAAAAGGACAGAACATTCAAATTGAGTGTAGTGTGTTTGCCTTTATCATGTTAGGTAAATCTGTTGAACATTTAAGTCCAAAATAGTCTGGCCTCATACAATGGGGAGTTGATTTTCAGCTACCTTATCAATGAAAGTTAAAGGAATCATAAAGACTTTGCACCCTGAGAACTGATTTATTCAAACAACAAGGTTGTTTCCCACTCTCTGTACCGTTTCATTCTCACAGCCTGATTCAGCTGTCTTCTAACTCCGTAACATTTGTTTGCTGGCTCTAGCCTCTATGTTGTCTGAACATTGTTGGCAGGTGTTTCTGAGTGGAGTGTCTGTGTTAGGTGAGGTGGTGTGTGTTTTGTGTAATGTGTATAAATTCTGAGGTCCATGTAGATCATGTGTATTTTGTTGGATGCTATGCTGAGATATAATGTATTACCTTTTCTTTATTTCTGCTGCTCAAAGGCTGTGAGACCTGGACACTGTACAGGAAATGACTGAAAAACTCTGGATCAGTTCTACCTCCGTTGCCTGTGTAAGATCATGGGCATCTCCTGGGGGGACAGCTTTGCAACACAAAAGTGCTTCGCAGAGCAAAGATGCCTGGTATTGAGGCGCTGATCATGAAAGTGCAGTTGAGGTGGGTTGGGCATTGTGGTAGGAATGGACACGCAACTTCCAAAACTGGTCTTCTTCTCTGAGCAGGCAGCTGGAACAAGGAACACTGGGCGGCCATTTAAACACTTCAAAGACTGCCTGAAAGTATCACTGGCAGCCTGTGGCATCCTGCTTCATGGCTGGGAAACACTTGCCACAGACCGCAGTGCCTGGCGACTTGCTGTCTACAAAGGAGTAAAACAGTTTTGAAGAGAAGCATTTGCAGGAATTGGACCAGAAGCGCCAAGCCCGCAAAGAGAGGAGACATGACCCAATGACAGCTGTCACATGCCCAGAGTGTGAATGTATCTGCGTGTTCAGCTTTGGCTTATGCTCACACATGCGGCGTCACTGACGTTTTCGTCGACCATGACGGACATCCATAATGTTGAGATATAATGTATTACCCTTTCTTTATTTCTGTTTTTGTGCTTTTAGTGTGGATTGTTTTGTTATTGTGTTGCATTTTGTTACACTGATGTGTTACTTTCCAAGCACATGAAACTGGCTAGCATACACACTTACGGTAACTGCATAATACCACACCATAACTGATCTTTGGGAAAAAAAAGGCCAGTATTGATTCATAGCACATATATACAATGGGTAATCATTCACCTCCCAGTGCAGAACTTTGATTACAACTGAGCCACAACCAAAGGAAATGATGACTTAACAGTGATGACCCACAGCACAGTGCAATCAACTGTTGTAGGGCTGGTCCACAGGATCCGCTGGAAAACTGTGCTGATGTGGTACAGTGAGGATAACAACTTCCTTCTTCAACTGCTGCTATGCCTCTAAAAATGACAAGGCAAATATTCATCAAACACTTTTAAGCTGGTCAAAATGGAATCACTTTCTGATTTTTCTCAATCATTTTTCATAGTTAAAGCTGTCTTGAGATGTACATTATGTGGTATTATGACCTGGAAGAAATGGTTGTGTGTGTGATACAAAAACATGAAAATAATGTGCAGAGAAATTCCTAATTCTGCAAACATAACCCAAGAGAAAGAAGGGATGTAAGTAAGATGAACTGCTTTAATTCTCAAACCATCTTCGTCAAATGAAGTATATACATATGCTCTTAGCATTTTGTCTTGGTCTTACTTTAATTGCATAAAACTGGCAATGTTATGTTCTTACATATCCATTTCCCTCTTTTGTTTGTCATCAGCACTTTCCAACTCTTCAGTTTTAACCTCTTATCATATGATGGAAGTTAAACCATCACTGTGTGGAATTGTCATTCATGCTGATTTGCTAAGTAATGCAAAGGTCCCATTCCACTCCCCCCCCCCCCCCCACACACACACACACACACACCAAACCCCCTGACCTCTAAGGGTTTCTTTTTTTCATTATTTTTCAGTTTATTCACTGAGTGTGTGTGTTGATTTCAGCCAATGAACTGGACTGGATTCCAGACAGTTGATAAAAAAGCACAAAGAAGAAAATAGCAAGAACATAACAGACTGATCAACTTTGCTGAAAAAAAAGGCCAAAGTATTCTACTCAACTCTATTTTTCAGTACTGTCTATGATTTTATATTTCACAGTACTTCGAGTTATTTTCTGCTTCACACTAAACACACTCTATTTACTTTTTGTTTTGTTTTATCATTTGTGTCCACTTTGTGGCATTCTTCCAATGCAGCTCATTTCCCCAGAGACAGTCCCTCATATAGTCGTTTTCTTTCATCTCCTGCAAAGGCCATAGGAAGCAGTCAGTACTAGGTTGCCATGGGGCAACTTGCCACAGAAGTCCATGATTTTTTTTTTTTCTCCTCTTTTCTCAGTTTTTCACTCTTATTTCTTGGTTTTAAGTTCAGTGACAGCAGCTTAAGATAGAGATGACAGTTGCTGAGAGTGAGCAGAACTGATGCGGCTGGACTAATTCTCACTTAATTTTATATTTCACAGTACTTTGAGTTATTTTCTGCTTCACATTAAACACACTCTATTCAATTTTTGTTTTGTTTTATCATTGTTTTATCATTAGCACATCAAAGGCCAAAATCCTTCTGAAGCAGTTCTGTTCAGTATTGACCCAAGATGATGGCTCTCCATCGCCGCCGCCAAAACATCCACCGCACCCTCAAATAAATGATCTTATCATCAGAGAAGATGGTGTAGAAAAACTTCTGTGGAACCTCAATGCATCCAAAGCCTGTGATCCAGATGGGATACCCAGCAGAATATCAAAGAACTGCATGAAAACACTGGTGGCACCTCTAACATACATCTTTAACCATTTCCTACAGACTGGATCACTCCCAGCTGACTGGCTTACGTCAAATATTACCAGTGTCTTTGAAAAGGGAGATAGAAATAGAGTGGAAAACTACAGGCCAGTGTCACTGACATCCGTAGCCTGCCAACTAATGGAACACATCGTCTGCTGTCACATGCGAGAGCACTTGGAGACGTATGACATCCTGACCAACAGAAGCCATGGTTTCAGATCTGGATTCTTCTGCGAGACCCAGTTACTTCACACCATGGATGACCTCCTCATGACACAGAACTCCAGAATTCAGTCAGATGTCATCATTCTCAACTTCAACAAGGCATTTGATACTGTGCCCCATGCCAAGCTCTTACACAAGCTAGAACACTAGTGGATTAAAGGCCCTGTTCTGCAGTGGATTAGCAGCTTCCTGACTAAGAGAACTATGAAAGTCGTCCTGGAAGGGAGAAGTTCAGAGAAGACAATGGTGAAGTCAGGCGTCCCACAAGGCACAATATTAGGCCTATTGCTCTTCTTGTGCCATGTAAATGACCTCCCTGATTCCGTGAACTCAACAGTGTGCCTACTTGCTGACGACTGCCTCTTATACCGGGAAGTTCAAACACTGCAAGATCACATCTTCCTGCAAGATGACCTAAACAAACTCGAAACATGGGCCAAAGACTGGGGAATAAGATTTAATGCATCGAAGTGCTACATCCTCTCCACACAGTCCAAGAGCCAGCCCTCTTTTTTCTACAGATTGAACGACGAGATCCTCAAACATGTGAAACAAAACCCATATCTCAGTGTTGAACTATCCACAGATTTGAAATAGTCAAAGCATGTGGCAAAGATTTGCAAAAAGGCGAGCTCCAAACTTGGTTTTTCTGTGTCATAATCTGGGCAGCTGCACCCCAGAATGTCATTGGTTGGCATACCTCTCCCTGATCCGAGCAGCCCTGGGTTACAGAGTTACTGTGTGGGACTCGTACTTGGCAAAGGACCAGGAAAAGCTTGAGTTCATCCAAAGAAAAGCAGCAAGATTCATCAAGCGTGACTGCAGGTCCAGAGACCCAGGCTGCGTCATATGAATGCCGACTGAACTCCAGTTACCACCCCCCCCAAGTGCGCAGGAAACAACAAAGACTAGTCACCTTCTATAAGACATTGAAGGACTTCTTCCAGCTCTGCGCCCTGAGAAATTTTTAACACTAATGAAAAAAGAACAGAGAAAAATCTGTTCAAAAATGTTTCAAGGCTTCATGACAAACAACATCGTCACAAAATGTAGTCACAGAGTCAAGCATTGAGCAGTACCAGTGCTCCTTCTTTGTGCACTGGAATGAACTGAATGAGCAAGTCATCCAGGCAGGCTCTGTGGCAGCATTCTCTGCAGCAATCAGCAGCAGAGTCATTATGTTGCCATCCTTGCGCTGAACTGCTGAACAAAAATGTTATGAACTGTACATGTCAATCTTACAATAAGATCCTGATCCTGAGCTGATAGCCTAGGTGGATGCAGCATCGTATCAGGGTCCCATTGAGCTGAACTCGGGGATGGACGTTGGTGCATGAGTCTCATTGGGTCGAAACGTTTTTGAAAAGGGAATACACCAAAATTTTAAAATAAGTTTTTATTTACCTGAAGAGGCCTGCTCTCTTTTTCCGTTGCTATTTATAACTTAGGAAGGTTCCAGCAATGTACAAGTCCTGATCCTGATCTCCTGTTTGAGTTACTTTTCTTGTGTTTCTGCTTCTTCTAATTTTTGTCAAAGACGAATGGATTGGGAGGGAATATAAATTCCATGAATATGATAAACAATTTTAGTACCTCAGTCTGTATGGTTTTTTCAACATATCAACACCTGGGTGGTATTATGAATGTAAAAACAGGAGGTAGGCAAAATAAAAGAGATAAGAACATCGATTAGCCAACCATTGTCATTAGAGCTGGATTTTTGGAATTCTACCAACCAAGTCATGAATAAAGTGTCCTGAATAATAGGTGTTTTATAGAGATGGATCTTTACAGCAAGGAAAGCTGATACTTGCACATACAAAAGACTGGAGAAATACTGCCATTACATGTTAAAGTATATCAACTGATTTCCGCCAGCAGTCGCCTCACTTTGCAACTAACAAAAATGTGTAATACATCTCATAAAAGTTTTTTTTCTTCCATGGCCAAATTATTCTACTGAACAGCCTACATCTACACTGTTACCACTGCTAAGCAAACTGCAGCTTGCTAATATTGCGTTCTTTGGTCAAAATAAATCCGAGACTAAACACTATTATACTTTATGATATAAATCAAGGATCAAATGAAACATCAAATTTAGGTTTCCTTTCTCTTAATAACAAAGAAAGTGTCACTGTTGATCTGTTATTCCATGAATCAGTCTTGACCCAATGAATCATTCTGTTCTTGATTTCTGCAAAATTTTGTAATATTTGCTAAACCTGCTCCTGGAAGGCATGACTGGCAGAGCAAAAAAACTTGCCTTTTCAAATATTTTTTCTTGGTTCACAATTCAATGTCATCTTCATAGCCAACTCTTGAAATGTCACCAAGCTGCTAGTCTCCACACGTTTGCAGATATGCATTTTGTTTACGCCAAATTGTGGACTTGTGCACTAACAAGAATTCTAAACAAGTATTAGCTCTTGATATGGCAACTGCCATTTGCCAATCATGTTTATATATTTTTCTAAACTTGCGAGTCATTGTACATGGAGCTGCATAATTGGCTACAGATTTGTAAAATCATCCAAATAAAGCCATTTTTGCTAAAAATCTGGACAAGTTAGGGGAGAAACTTACTGAATTGTCATAGGTCCCTCATTTGAAAAAGTTTGACAGATGTGTAGCATACCTGTCTCAGAGTTGGAGTGTATTTTCTGATGAATGGAAATGGTAAATGGCAGTCTGAATGCTGCCAAATTTCAGATTTGTGAAAGCAAATGTTTCAGTTAGAAAATAGTCAGTTCAAGGACTGAGTTTTGAAAACATTCTTATTGAAGACAGGTGAAGTCATTGCAGATATGTTGGTCAACAGTGATCTTGAGGACAGAAGTGGCTGCACTACGAAAGTCAAAAATATTTTAAATATCTTATCTGTATCTCTCTGTCTATTTACATGGGATGAGATGGGACAGGGAGGGGCACAGGGGGGGGAGAGGTAGGATTGGGGTATTTACACTGATCAGATGTTCTATTTTGGTTGAGGAATTTAGACATTAAAGTAATGTTTTAAATTTCAAACCTAATTGTTCAAGTCTGAACCTTGGTCAAACAGCAGTCAATACTACCATAATTTCATTAGTTTCTCCCCTGTATAAGGTACATACCAAAACATTAAATGATCTGAACTGATCAAATTCAGATGCAGATTCTTTAGCTGCATTAAAAGGGAAAAAAAAGGAGGCTGAACAGCATTTCTTGTTTTTCTTCATGTTTGCAAGAGAAGCAGCAGCAGCAGAAACAATGCAGCATGAAGTCTCTTGAACACTGAGAATCTTTCCAACAAAACATGAAACCAAGTGCATGAAAGCAGACAGGTTATCAAGTGCCCTGCTGAGCCAGTGAACTGGTTAATGGCATGAAAGGCAGGGAACAGTAAACAGTAACTAAAGAACAAGTACAGCAACTCTTGCTCCCTGGATGAAATGAATACACACCCATTACTCCAAATAAATGTTGCTTATGACACCAATCGCCTAGCAGAAATGACAAAAGAGAACAAACAAACAAACAAGGAGACCCCCTCACCCCCCCCCCCCCCCCCCCCCCCCCCCCTCCCAGTAGCAACAACTGGAGAAGTGAACAAACACAAATTAACTTTGATTCAAGACTGGCACAGTCTTTTTGATCTTGAATAGAGTCAAACAAAACAAACACACTGACCAACAGTAACAAATACAGGTAACTTCGGTCTGATGGGCATGGAAGGAAATGTAAACGAGGCAGGGAACAGGAAACAGTAACTAAAGAACAAGTAGGGTAACTTCTACTCCCTTGATGAAATGAATACACACCCATAACTCCAACGAAAGCTGCTTAATTGCCAAGCAGAAATGACAAGAGAATACACAGAACAAACAAGGAAGACACCCCCCCCCCCCCCCCCCCCCAGATGATGTTCCAAGCTTGCCCATATACTCTGTACCTGTCAAATCTACACAGCAGCAACTGGAGAAAGAAATCACAAACTATGACTAGATCCTTTTCCAAGTGGCCAAAAGCACATAGAAGCAAACAGGCAATGCTGATGTGAGCCATCAGGAACTTTAACCCTAACAAAGAGGCCACATGTACAGGTATAAATTTGGTTTGTGGCAACCTGTGAGACCTAAAGGAAAAAACCATGAATCATTTGATAACAGATCTTCATTGAAGACGAGTGGGTCTGTATGGATTTAAAGGAGAGCCTTACCATGCAGACTTCAGAGAAGTGTTTATCTGGGCTGATCCCGTCTCAGAAACGTGACACTTTAGAATGCAATCTGTCTGTGACATACTGGGATGCTAAAGACTTTCACAGACAAAGTAACTCATAATGGCAGTCAAAAACTTAACTGGAGAACAATTTCAGTCTTTTGTCATGCAAAATTTTTCATAGATCACTTTTAATCCCTTCAGTGCTTGACACATATACATGTACCATGCATATCTTCTGAAATTTGAGAAAAAGTACAATGCATACCCTTCACTGCCTGGTATGTAAATGTATAGCCCTCACAATCATTCTTTTTTGTACTCCCAGTTCTTATAGAACAGGGAGTATTTTACAATGGGAACGAAGAAATGCTGTCTGTGTGTCTGTCCATGGTCAAAATGTGTTCCACTCGCTCTAGACAAAACTTCTGGGCCAATCTTTCTGAAAATTTGTAGGTATGTTCATTATGGGTCACGGATGATGCCTGATGTTTTATTTTACCAGAATATTAAATAAAAAAAAAAAGCTTTAGATCTAATAACTGACTGGTAGATCATGGGTATTTTCAAAGTAAACATGCTCTTGACATGTACATGCGTATTCAAGATAATCTGGGAGTACGTTAATATGCTTTGCATCTAGTTAATTATTACTTCTATTTAAAGCAATACGTACAGGACTCTGAAAGAAGGGCTTTTCGAACATCATTTACAACAAATACTTTTTTTTTTCAAACCTCCATTCAGAAATATTAGCTATAACATTTTTTTTTTTCATCTGCATTCAGAAATATTGGCATATATATAAATATTTGCAGAATAAAACTGAGATGAAAGCAAGGTAAACTCAAGCTTTCGCCACAAGGGTTCTCCCAGAGAGCCTTGAGATTAAAGCTTGATCTTTTGTTGAATTTGCTTTTGTGGGAAAAGATTACCAACTTATTTTCATCTTCATATCTTTATCCACCTACCTACCTACTTATCTATCTATATATGTGTGTGTGTGTGTGTGTGTGTGTGTGTGTGTGTGCGTGCGCTCATACACATACATACACACTGCACCTCTGATTACATACATACCTGTAACAAAGGCACAAACACTTCTCTTACTAAGAAATCTCTAAAATTAAAGAACATTCTCTGCAGGACATACAACATAAACAAGTTCTCTTTTACTCAGCTATATTTGAAGTGAACACAAAATCTCTCAAACCAGTAGAAATCTGTTAAAAAACAATGTTTTAAATACATATTTACTTGCTACTGCAGAACTGAGCAGCAGTTTCATAATCAAATACATCTAATTCGATCTCTCTCTCTCTCTTTTAATCTTTTTTCATCCCATCTTAACTTGAGGATTAATGCATACTCTTGCCACAATTCACACAGAAATAATTTTGTTTCCATGTGAAGTGAGTTTGGCAGCATTACTTTGTATCATGCTGATCATAACCTCATACACACAACCAAAATGCTATCACACTCTTCTTCATGCTGTGCATACCTTATCCACACCACTTTCCATTTGAATGTAGGTGCTTACAACACACACCACTCACTGTACAACATTAAGTTCAATTATCAACATCAACTGGACATGCACCCAAAATGGATCTGTTTACTTTTCTCAGCTAACACACACACACACACACACACACACACACACACACACACACACACACACACACACACACACACACACACACCACAAAAACAAAGAATTACTGTAAACAAATAAGCACACCTACTGTGTTTCAGGGAAAAAAAAAAAAAACAACAACAAAAGAGCCATCATTAATCAATTAGGTGAAGAGTAATGGACTTATATTTGATGACAGAAAACTTCACCATCTGAATTGGACTTTGTTTTCACTGAAACAAAAATAGATTTTGATGGCAAGACATGTCACAGAGAATGCTGTTAGAGAGTTCACCATCAAAGATTACAGGGCTGGCTATTTGTCCAAATCCAAAGTAACGTTTGTAAAGCAACTAAAAAATAAAAATGTATTGAGATGATGATGGAAAACAACAAATCCAAAACAATCATTGTTTTTTTTTTCACCAAAGTATCAAAGCAAATGAATGAAAGTAAAAGCATAAAGCAGGACAATTGTGGGTTTTAGTACCTGATAAATTGTGGATGCCTTGGTTTTAAGCTCTACAATCTATCACCAATGTATGAGCATCTGTTACAGAATATCTGAAGTTTGAAATATTTCAACTCATGTTCCCAGTATCGTAAGTTCCACTATAACTTAAGAAGCAGAAATTCTATTACAAAATACAAACAAACACACAGCCAGGTGAGATTATAGGGAGAATTAATATAGCTTCATGTCATCTGGAGTTTCTTGGTGCATCATGCAATCTCTAAAGTTTTCCACAATGAGAGAAACCAACAGATGCATTTTCAAGACACAATGATACACAGATCTATTCTGTTGTACTCACACCCAACAGAGCTCAATGTCACTTTTTAAGGGCACCTTCCTTCAATTCTTCACAGAAATCTCTCAAAAGACTAAACCCAGTTATGGTCACTTTTTTTCCCTTTCTTTCGATTTCCTTTTTTTGAATAACACCTGCTTTATCTTCTATGAATCTATTCAGTTCTGTGACCAGGTCAAGAATCAAATTATGAAGTTGTAATTCTTCCTGTGTCGACATGATTTTACTGGAGTCCTTTTTTCTACAGTGTAAATCAAAGTATCAAAATATTTAGAAGTCTTGGACCTGCTTCCAATCCTTCAGCTGAAGGATACCGAGTGTGTGCTCCACTGGCATGGATTTAGGCAACAGACTGTGACCTCAAGAGCAGTAGACACAGTAGACAGTGGTAACGGATGACCCCCAGTATGCAGACCTGTGGATGGAAGAGAAAAGGGGAAAGAGGTTGTGTGTGGAGACAAACACTGCACAAAGTTGAAGACAGCCTTCATGCCACATAATGGTAGGTGTTGGGGTTGTCTTTGTCGCGCTCCATGTATTCACGATCAATGAGGGACTCTATTCTCTTCTTCAGGTCTGTGGGCTGAAACACACATTTTATTGCAGATCAGACATTTTGCAATAATATGTTATATCATGCAAACAGTGAAAAACCTCACATTCAGACAGCAATAACAGGACATTCAAAGATCAGAAAAATTCTAAAGTGTTGCACATGTAAGCAATAGTGATCAGATAATTATGCCAAGACAAACACTTTCCAGAGTATGATATTTTTCAACACAACTTGACACTTCTTTTATTACTAGATGATGTTCAGTAAGAGGAAACCCAACTAACAAACAGAACAGAGGTCAATGGCTTTACTGGCCTGATTTAATTCTTGTTCTCATGGTCAATAACACAATTAACATGCGCTGTAATCTTAAATGATAACGTAAGCCCTTGTAGCACAGCTGCTGGTTGTATCTGGAAATGGCCAATACACAGACTAGTCCAGTGTCAGAGGAGTCATGTCATGTTCCTTCCTATATCTGCCACTGAAAAAATCTACTGGTGTTTGCATCTTGATAGGCCAACTGTCTTCAAGATAATTTAGAACATGTAAGGCATTGTGATTTCAATCAATTATCACTGCTTTTATCACTACAAACACAACTACTATTTCCCTCTCTGGGCACTGAGAACTGCAGTCATAGCACAGACACTGAATACAGCCTTTTTTAACTTTTTTCTTTTCAGACAGTTGCAAAACATATGGCTCAGTTTTCACATTTTATACACAGTAGTTATCAAGATTCATCTTGTTCCAGTTCAAAGTTGGCAAACCAGTCTAAACTGTGACGAGTCCAGACTGACACACACACACAAAATCTATACTTTTGCGTGTGTTTTCAACTAATGTGGCAGCGCAGACAAATGAGGGATTTGGGGTGGTAGGTTTTGAATCTGAGATCACTGCTTCATTGTTTGAGACAGATATGTGAAAATATTTGAGAGATATAGAAATGGTCAGATTTTCTTTTAGATTGCACTATTCTGAATGAAGGAGCCTCGATTGCTGAATACTAAACTGGCTGGAAATTTCAACCTGTTTTGCAGAAATTTACCAAAAATAAGACATTAAAAAATGAGACACATATTTGAATAAAAAGTGAAGCAAATGTGGAACCAAATTGTCCCTTTTTTTTCAGTTTAGAATAAATGGAGGACATAATATAAAACACATGTGCCTATAGGGTTTCTCACAGGTAGGACACAGAAGGACTCTCAAGGGACTCTTGCTGCAAGTACTTGGAATCCTACAGAAGTGTCAAAGGTTCATTTTCATCTACCTTGGTGCACAAACAGACCAAAAACAAGAGAGCTGTAGTGTTAAGAGCCCCAAGCATCCCCACAAGCAGAGGGTATCCCCATGGGAATAAAATTCACACTGACAAACTTTTTATCTGGACACATCTCTGACAGGGTTACTCAGGCATCCAGACCAATACTGCAGGTATCTGATCTCTCTCGGGACTGGTTGATGCTTGTATATATTATGAAAGTAAGCTTTGTGGTAAAGGAAACTAACAATTATGTGTTGCAAAGCACTCAAACAGGCATGGTACTGAAGGAAAATAATTTTTTCCTGAAAGTTTTTGGGGGTCCTGGGGGCAACGCCCCTGGCAGAGTAAAGGGGCAGAGCCCCTTGCGTGTGTGTGTGTGTGTGTGTGTGTGTGTGTGGGGGGGGGGGGGGGGGGGGGGGGGGGGGGGGGGGGGGTCAGGGGGCAATGGCCCCTGAAGCTGAAGGTCTTTCAGCAATTCTAGCCCATAAAAAAGCCTCTCCTTAACAAATTTCAATTCTTCATACTAAGCAATTTTCTGCCATAAGATAAGCTCTCCTAGAATCACTTTAATCAGTCATTCCTTCAAACCCAAAGGAGGTTTAAACCCAAGTAATCACATAGCAAAAAAAATGAGTACATATCTACATTGCTTTTTAAGTGGCATATATCAAATCAAACTGTAAATGTTTTATTTACTATGCCAGTGAAGCAAATGCACAGTGGACACACACTCCGGAGTCCCCTCATTTTGCACAACTTTGGTCATCATGACTAGCATCACCAACAACAGCCCATCAAAGTAGTCGTGCATTTCATGTCTTGAGTTCCAGTTTTGTTTCCTATGTCTGTTCAATTTTTTATGATCTGTCTACATTAGTAACTCCTTTTACTTCTTACATTGGTCTGAATACAGTACAAAATGAATTTAGTTTTGCATTTCTTTTAATGTACAAATTTTAAGTTATGTGTCTCTTTCAATATACAATTTTCAGTGCAAGCAATGTGAATGAGATGAAGTCTATTTCTTTTTGCCTGATTTCTCAGCCTTCTGCTTCATTAGCAGAGCCTGCTTTTTGTAATGTCCAAACCTCATTCTCTTTGCCTCCTGTCTGTAATGCTCAATGGCTTTTCTCTTTGAAGCCAGCTGAATCTGTTCCTTCTGGAAAAGTTCAAACTTTTCTTCTGTTTCTTTCTCCAAAATGTTGTGGTAAGTCTCCCTGGCTTTCTGAATGTTTGTGACCTGTTCTGAGTTCACAGGATCCCTTCTGATGTTCTCATGCCTAAAATACTTAAAGGGAAGTTTTGCCTGTGGATTTCAGACCATACTTGGGTGTCTGAAAAGCATTAAAAGTTTATAAATATGTCCTCCCACTCCTATCATCCACTATGTCTCCTATCGGGTTGAATGAACTTTCCACCACTGGTCCATGAAAACAAGAAAGGTGGCCTTCACTACCTTGGGTGGTAGCAGTTTCAAGGAACTGGAGTATTTTTGAAGGACATTAGCACCCATTCATCACTCCGTTGACCTTCCTCCTGATATGGTGGTAGATCATCCCTGGAAAAAAAATTCCAGACTTCGAGACAGTAAGCTGCTTGATCTTTACCCACTGTGACTGTCATCAGTTATAATACCAAGCTGAGGCACAAAATGATGCAAGGTCTTCTTATTTTTTCCTTCTTTTTCTTTGCTCTTGTTCAAATTCAGTCACGTCAACCCAGAGGGGTAAACAGTGGTGAATGTCTCAAAAGTGCATGTGCGGAAGTAGTCCTACTCAACGCTACTTTTGGTGGGACGAAGGCCTGAAGCCAATGACCTGAAACGAACTAAAAGGGCTCGTCTCATCAGGCGTGGCTCACACTTTTTTTTTCTTCTTTCTCATTTCGCTGATTTCTGCAAACTGGTGAACATGTACCGTGCCTGACAAACAATATGCACAGTAATTTTACAACAGATATTACTGGTAGTAGTACCACCAGAAAAAAAATGCCTGTGATGAAAAATGGAGGGGGGAGGGGGGGTGGGGGGGTGGATGGAGGGAACCCATGAAGTTTCCAAGTAATGAAAAAAGAAAATCTGTGAGTTCATGACAAAAAATGCAGGCACTCTGGACGCAAAACAATTTTTGAATACCTTAAGTTGAAAAAGCAGATTTATCAGAACATCAACTTTTATCAAAACAAAACAGTTTTGATTTGAAAATACTGCAGCTGCGTTTTGAAAACAATTTTGGAATTCAAGGTACTACAAATACATGTTTATTTCTACAGAGAAAAAACAGCTAAACAGACATCAAACAAACATGATTGTTACGGATGGTGTGGTGCTGTGAATATTACTGTCTGACTCTCATTTTCAAAAGTTTGGATGTGTGTAATGATTATTCCCTACACACCCCACATCATAAGAACATGGATAGCCAGGCAACACACAAGTTACGTTTTTTTTTTATATGCTGCCAGAACCATCAAACATAAACACATTTCAATATATACATAACGTATCATATTGTTATAATTCACCACACCATAGCATGCAGATCAATATTTCACATCAACTAAGGTATGTAATAGCACAGGCAGCTTTAACTGTCGCTGTCACAAAATTGTCATATCACATATCATATCACTATAATTCATCACAAAAATCAATACACGTCACCATATAGCATGCAGATCAATATTTTCACATCAACTAAGGTATGTAACAGCACAGGGAGCTTTAACCGTTGCTATCTCAAAATTGTCACACAAAATTTTTCATTTCTTGCACAAACCTCGCTGACACTGTCAGTAGTGTCCCAACAGACAGTCAACATACCTGGCTGCGCAGAGCCTAAGTTATAATTTATAGCACCAACCACACAGCAAGCAGAGCTGCTCATGAACACAGATGAAGTGGAGTCTCACACAGGGTACAGCAAACTATGTCGAATTACCGACCTGGCGGTCAGCCTCTCCACATCATAATGGAGAATTCTCAAGTCACAGTTCCCACATGGCAAGCAGAGTTTTTGTTTTTGTTTTTTTGTTTTGCTGTCCCAAACTGTGTGCCAACTTAGAGGCAGTGCACCCACACCGCTCATTCCGACACCCCGTCTGGAGCCACAGCCCGGATGGCTCCGCCGCAGCCACGGCACTGGCAAATCCACAGGGAGCAGTCAATGTCAAGTCGTCAAGAGGCAACCCCACCGGAGGAGACACTGCACTGCTGCCGAGTCACTTCGGTGGTGTTCAGTGGTGCCTGTTCTGATCTAACGTACGCAGCATACCACCTACTACTAAGCCCCCTACTGACGACAATAATTGCTTAGTAGCGGAGCAAGTGTGAGTGAGCTCTCCCTCCGGAGGGTGCCATCACGTCCGTACGACAGCCCCCATGGACTCGCTGATACCGGTGACCCCGACGAAACAAACCAAGGCCACAGATGTGGAGAGGACATCGAAAATGAGGTCACCATGAGAGCAGGGCATGAAGGGCCACAGAATTTGAGACATTTTTTTTAAATGCTGACTGATGAGAATGAGGATGATTAAGATGATGCTACGGATTTCCATTTCGGTCTGAGACTACATGACAGGGCCTTCCCAACCGAGTCCGCAGCAAACTCAACTCTGGGTAGGAGCCGGTCGGGGCAGAAACACCCACATGACTCTGATGGGATTCGAACCCACAACCTCCCAGCCGGGAGTCTGTGACACTAACCACTTCGCCATGGCAGCTGGTATGGCAAGCAGAGTTGCCCACAAACACAGTTGAAGTGGAGTCTCACAGGGTACAGCAAACTATGTCAAACTGCCGACCTGGCAGTCAGCCTCTTCACATCATAACGGAGACAGTGGCAAATAAAAAAAAACTACAGTCCAAAGCTGGACTCAGGGCCTCAGTCTCACAGGGTACAACAAACTACGCTGAACTGCCAACCTGGCCCTCTGCCTCTCCATGTTGCAATGGAGACAGTGACGAATAAAAAACAAATCCAGTCCCAGGCCGGACTCAGGGCCTCATCCTCCTGTTGTTTTTTTAATTTTTATTTTGCATCATGTTATAATGTCATTTTACCTTGATGTCACAATACTTAATTTCATACTGACATCACAATACTCTCCCTCCTCAAAAAAAAAAAAAAAAAAAAAAAAAAGTGACCAAATTGTTTTTTGAAGAAGTGAACAAACAGCAGAATGCAAAAAACTCAAAACAGCATCAGAAAACTACAGTTCACACAAGGTAACCCACTTCCTGAGCGATTAACTGATTCTCAGATGAACAGGAGAGAAGATCAGCGAAAAAATTCGCTGAACCAGGAGCTGGTTGGACTTCAAACAAGAACTCCTGCAATGACAACGCCCATCGCATAATTCTTGAGTTCTTGCAGTTTGACGTTCGCAGGTATGTCAAGAGACGATGATCCATCTGCAGGATAAACCTGACTTCCCAAAGAAACCTAACAAACTTCTGCACAGCCCCAGACAATGGCTAAACAATGGCTCAATAGTAGTACTGTACGCCCTCTCATGATCGAGCAACTTTTGACTAGCGGAACACGACTGGGTGAAGAACATCACCACTCTCTGGAAGCAATACAGCACCCAAATCAACAGAACTAGCATCAGTCCTGAGAACAAAAGAACTGCCCTACCTAGGTAACAACAGCACAGGTGCAAAAGTCCTCAAAGCTTCGGCACACTCAGGAGTCCAAAAAATAGACTGTCCAGCACGACCAGCATCTTTGATCAAATCAGACAGTGGAGCACTCAAAATAGCAAGGAACATATCTCCTGTAAAAAACTGAGCAACCCCAACAAAGACCTGACCTACTTCCTATTAGTAGGTGTGGGTATCTTCCTTATCTTATCAACCTTCTTCCCTTCAGGAAGCATAACAACATGATCAAGAACTCATATAAACGAAAGCCTGCCTCGATCTTCGAAGGACAAGCTGAGGTTAAAAGACCACAAACAACAGGGCACACCCTTCACAGGACTAATGTGAGCATCCCGTGACACACTGTGCACAAGAATATCATCAAAGAAGTTGATAGCAGAAAACTGATCTAATGCAAGCACACACATCATATGTGTAAACACTGCAGAAGCTGACACAAGCCCAAATGCATCCTGACAAACTGGAATAGACCATATGTGTTGTAAAAGCTGTCTCTGGACGATCCTCGGGCTTTTAACCACAATCTGCCTGTACCTTTTGCAAAATCTATCGTTGTGAAAAACTGGGTATTGGCTAACCTTGCAAAAAGACTTGCAACATCAGGAATAGGTTCAGCATAAAAGACGGTAACCTTATTCGAAGACCTGGAATCAATGCAAAAAAACGACATGTACCATCTTTCTTCCTGACCAACGCAGCTGGAAATGCATATGGACTATTTGATGGCTCAATGACACCAAGACCCAACATAATACCAACCTCTCTCTCAACAAACTCTTTCGCAGAAAAGGGGATATAGAAACACTTCTTTCTAACAAGGACATCTGATGTAAGAGGGATCTCTAAGAGTAAGAGTACATCACCTGAGAAAGAACCTCGTCTAGGAATCAAGATGTCCTGAAAATCATCTAAGTCTGCACGCAACTCCCTGGAACAGTTGTCAAATAAAGCACAAAACAAACATCTTCATCTGGCAAAGACGACGCCATTGGAACAGTTAAAGTGGGAATGGGTAAAGCGTCATCACTTCATGTACAACAGACTCTGGAGAGGGCTCCTGTGTTTATCACTGAAAGACCAAGTCCTGGGGAACACTCTGAAAAACCCTGTTCTTGCTCACAAGCCAAAGGTGCTATCTGTGACCAAGGCCCTGAAGTACCCTGTGAAAGAACAACTGTAGGTACAACAACAACAGAAGTAGACCCAACAGCACAACGAATACACCGACCAACTGGCTATAACTTTAACGAGTCAGTCGGTATCAAAACTAAAACTTCATCATCAACTTGGAAACGACGTTCTCTGGCCTTCTTGTCAAAGTACCTTTTACCCTTCAAGGCAGAATCAGCAGAATTCTCAATGGCAAAACTTACATGAGTCGGCAATGACATTCTTGAGTTCAAACAGGTAAGAATAAGAGAGGTTTTGCCTCAACATCCTGAACATCTGACCAAGTCCATGACTCTCTGAGGGCAACTCACTGCAAAAAAAACAACAGTGTAGGCAAACAACCATGCCACGCCTTTGGCCAAGTACAGACAATCTTTTTCAATATGGACTTCAAAGTCCCGTGGAATCTCTCAAAATGACCATTTACCTTCAGGTGATATGGCGATGTACGTATGCCCTTTGCACCACACAAAGCATGAAACTACTTCATGAGATCAGAGTTGAACTGTGTACCCTGATCAGATAGAATCTCTGTGGGGAAACTGAAATGAGAAAAGATGCCAAACAATGCTTCTGCCACAGCCTCCGGAAAACGTGTAGCAATATCAATCATGGTCAAGATATACGTGTGACAATGCTCTGAAGGAGGAGACAATGGACCGACAAGATCAACAGCCACATGATCAGAGTACTGATCAGCGGAACAGAAGCAAGGGGTACCAGACAAACGCTACCCTTTATACAGTCTTCTGACACGGATCACAGGAAGCAATATACTTCGTTATGCCAGCAGTCACTCCAGGTCAAAAGAACTTGTAAAGAACTCTAGGCAGAGTATGCTGAGAACCACAATGACCTGACAAAATCAAATCATGCACCACAGCCAAGACTGTAGGTCGAACTTCAACAGGAACAACTACCTGATCAAAAGACATATCATTTTTGACAAAATGCCTGTACAGAACTCCATCAGACAAGTGACAGTAAAAGTTAGTTGTATCTAACTCAAGGGCGACACTTTGAAAATCTGAAAAAAAAAACTGAAAATGAGGCAGGGGTCCACGGGCCTAACTGGAAAACTTTTTCTACCTGCACAATGGCGTGACGTATGCTAACAAAGATCACTGGACCTGTGTTGTCTTCAACGATAGAGAGCGCTTCCTCATTCCTCATTTCCGGTCGTCTGCTACAGTGCTGCTTCAGTCATAATACCGCCGATTCAACTGTTTTCAAAAAAAAAACTTTTTTTTTTTTTTAAATAACAAAACTTGAAAAACGGAATTTGTCTGGGGCCTTGCTGACAAAACGGATTTCAGTCACCCAGACGGAAGAGTGGCACCCATGCTAACTTCTTCACCTCACTTGAAGACACTAATTGGAAACAAGACTTCAATGACTCATCATCTTTCTGTTTCTGAACAAGGTCAGAACAGGAAATGTTCAGATCATCAGGGATCTGACACAAAGGCTTTTTGTCCACAACATGCTTAGCTCTAGTCCTCGTAACAGTGGCTAAAGAGAAAGGTTGGCCAGACAGATCACTCAACTCACCGCAAACAAAACCTCCAGGTACATTAACCACAATGAGATCTGCGACAGGGCTATCCAACACAAGTCAAATTGCCCACAAAATAAGGACAACTGACTTGCACTGTAGGCAATGGACACTCATCCACTGACCACCAAAAGAAACACACTTCACTGAGAGGTTCCTAACATCTGACTGTCAGAAACTAACCGCTTGCAAACGCCACAAATGGTAGCACCAGTACCACAAAGAACAGAACTCAAAGTGCCATTCACAGAACCGGATTCCAAATGTATTTGCCTGTGAACTCACCAGCAGCTAAACAAGCAAAAGGAATATCCAGAATAGACCAAGAAGCATTAAACTGTTTACTGTCAACTGACTTCTAGACAACAGTAGAGTTACAACCACAAAAGGACACTTATCTGGGTGGGCTAAGGTTACAACTCTACAAGGATTTCTACCTGACTTCCATGTACACTTAGCAGCTACATGTCCTGTCTTCTTACACTGAAGACACACAACACTAGTAGACTGATCAGAAGCACCTCCTGAGAAACTCTTACCACCAGAGTTATGATGGCCACCATGACCACGAAAATGGTTACCACCAAAGTCATTTCCATGACCAGCTGAGAAAGCAGTTATGACGGTCACCATGACCATGATGACGGTTACCAACACAATTATTTCTATGATCAGCTAAGAAGAAACCTGAGGAACTCTTACCACCAGAGTTATGACAGCCACCATGACCATGACCACAGTTACCGCCACCTGAGGTGAGGTATGGTGGTAAGGTAATGTTGCTTACAGCCCAGCTGACCGCAACGGACCATATCAGGGCTGTCACCACATTAAAATCAACTCAAGTCATCAAAAAAAAAAAGACAAAAAAAAAAAAAAAAAGAAAACAGAAAAACCTTTCACACATCTCTTTAAAATACATCTTCTAAAAACGCACCAGAAACTTTGTTAAAAATCTTTCTTCCGTAAAATCTTAAATCAGATGAAATGTTAATCTCTCAGAAACTCAAAGAACATGTCAGATGGGACATCTCTGAACAGGGTTTTCATGGACTTGGCTGTAAAGTGTTTATGTCTCACATTGTGCAAGTCCCATCAATCTATAAGAATATGTTTCACTGACCACCACCTGAGAAACCAGAGCTCTGGCCTCTACTCTGAAAAGCAGAATACCTGTTTCCTCTATCTGACTGATATGTGACTCTACCAGACTGACCATGGTATGGAACTCCTGGGACATGTCCAACAGAACCAAGAATGTTAGCATCAGCTTTCTCAGAAAGCACCTTAATAGGATAAGCACGTCTGTATGATTCAGCAGACCTGATCATATCACTAAAAGTTTTCTCATCCTTTTCACAGAAAAAGAGCCAAGTCCTTAGAGACACACTCCAAAAACTGTTTATGCTCAATAAGGTCCACCAGACCTTCAAATGACTTATCAATCTTTGCCAAAGAGATCCAATGGTCAAAAAAATATGCCTAGGCTCAACTGCAAAGATTTCAAAGGGTTCTTCTGTATTAGGCTTTCCCTCACAAAAACACTTCCAAAAACATCCAGAGTACACTGAAACTTGTTCAACAAGCTTTCTTTGAAAAGCTCATTTGAGACATTATTATCCCTTGCAAGCTCTCTTTCAAAAGCTCATAGAGACATTATTATTCTCTGCAAGCTCTCTTTCAAAAGTTCATATGAGACACTATTATTCTCTGCAAGACTATGATACAAAGTTAAAGCAGAACCCTCAAGCAACGCAAACAGGCATGTAACCCACAAATTCTCTGACCACCCTAAGTAAAGAGCATGGGTTTCAAAGTGACCAAGTAACTGTCTACGTCATCAGTCTTTTCTTTGAAAGGGGACAACTTGGGAAAAGTAGGATGAGGGGCATTAGATCTGGGCAAACCAGAACCCTGACTGTGTTTGTCCTGTCCTAAGACTACACCCTGCTGAGAAGTCAACTGAAACTATATTCTTTTAGTTCCGTCTATCTCCTGAATTCTTTAGTTTCCTCTTGCATTTGTATCTGCTTTCATTTAGTTATCTCTTCTTCCTGCTCTCCTCTCAACTGGAATTCTTTCATCCTGATTCTTTCCTCTCTTTTTGTATCTTGAGCAATACATTTATCTACATAGGCCAACAGAGTTTCTCGCTCCAAACCACATATTTTACCCCGCTGTAAATATTTAGTGAAAACTTTGTCCTTGTCCATAAAGGACACAACTGGGCTCTCTTCCTTAGCTTTCTGTGCCATAATAAGATATGAAATACTGTCCTGTCTAACCAGACACAAACACTAGTGGACCAAAAGACAAACAATTACTATCAAAAGCCATAAGGTTTCAAACCTATGTCCACTACACTATATATATTCAAAAGAGAAGATTTTGTATTTTACAAACACTAACGACCAATCACTCTTTAAAAGGACTAAGCATTTTCTCTCTTTAAAAGGACTAAGCATTTTTCAAACCCAACCAACAAAAAGATAAGAATAACCAATGAAATAGGAATTCAGGAATACGGAAAAAAAATAAACACAATCGGCAATCAATGCCAAACAACAACATAACCAATGTCCTACCAGGGTACAGAATACAGATTTTTTTTTCAAACACAAAAAAGTCCAAAACAACTAATCAATTTTAAAAAAAAAAAAGGCTCAGACAGCCACTCATTCAAGAGAAAAGAGCCCTAAGCACGCTTAAGAAAAGCAACACAATCCCCAAGTAAAGACAGAAACAGAAATTATCAGGAGAAACAACCGAAGATAATGAATCTAAAGCGCACAAAGGAAGAAAGAACAAGGCCCGTGTATCTCCAGAAACTATACAGAAGGAGATATCCTGTGGGGGAAAACAAGTGCAGGCTAACAATTCTTCTGTCATTATAGTAATGACTTCGCAAAGATTTGAACTAAAAAAAAAAAGAGGGGGGGGGGGGGTGAGGGGTGTTGAAGCTGAAGAAAATGGGAACATAAAATTAAATAAGTATATTATAATTATGAAAGCCCTTCACTAGCTGCATAAGGGAACCATTGCAATTCCTCCTCAAGACAAATCTATGGGTATTGCCTGCTCCTAGGCTTTCGTCCACTGGATCAAACTCATCAGGGAGACATGGCCGATTGTGCCTATGCTCTTGGCATCAAATAGAGACACACCACGGTCCATACCGCTGTGGTGTTCTCACCACCAAGGGTTTAAAAAAAAAATCCAACAGCACCCCCAAAGCAGTCATTGAAGGGTAGTAAATGAAACAAAACGGAAGTGTGGAGAGGAAAAAAGTTACTGTAAAACAAAAAAGATTATGCAAACAGTATAAAGTGCAGGGGACAATCAATGAGCCTAAAATGCTTGAAGATCCAATCAAGGATGCAAGGGAGATCAAAAGATATGGAACAGTCTGAGTGGTCAGCTCTGCTGTTCAATAATAACCCAAGTATTGTCAGCGGCTAAGAATTGTGCTGAACAACCTTTACTTGGATCTACTAAGAAATGCAATCTCCCACTGATTTACCAAACATATATAGCCAAACAATTAAATAGTGAGGGAAAACAGGTACAAGCTACCAATTCTTTCCATCATTATAGTAATGACTTGGCAATGAATTGGGATAAAAACAGTAAACGCTTCAGACGAAAATTTTGCTTGTAAAAATGGAGTCCCCTCCAATTTTCGCTTTGTTCTAAGTTTCAGAGTGAATTTGTGTATGGAAATATATGTCGATTTTGATTTAAGTTCTGTTTGGTTCTTATTTTTGAAATAAAGTTGTATCAATATGATGTTGAGACAATTTATTTTTGGGCATGTGAGAAACGTCACTGTACACAATTTTTCTGCTAACCAAGCAGTGTCCAAGCTACATAGCATCATGCTTGCTGAAATATTTGCTACGCATTTGTAATTATTGTTTTTCAGAGGATAAGGGTGGTTAGAAGAAAGAGTGAAAAGTTTTTGTTCACAAAGTTTTATTGGATCATGAAAATTACATTTATTTATTTATTTTCATTTATTTATTTGACCACTTACAGTGTGAAAAAGGTAACGTGACGCCACATTGTTTGTGCTGGAGTGGTATCCAAGTTACAAGCACCGCAGCCTTTTGCTGTGTAATGTAAATCATATTTCTGAATTAAGATAAAATAAAGGATAATACAATCATCCTTTTGGGATAATCAAAATTCTGTTTCAATATCAGTGATCAGATCTTGAGAAATGACAACCAACTTGAAACTTGAATGTTCAGAACATTGCCAGCCCGTGCCGCAGACTTTCCACCAAAGTTATCACGATCATTATTACCCGCTGACTCTTCAAAACAGGAATATAATAATTTCACAATCTTGCCAAACATGTGCAGTCTGATCTGCAGATTATCTTGTGCACAGTACCTTGACAGGGAACTTGAGCTGGTTGTAGAGTTCTGAGATAAGAAGATTGTGGGTGAGAGTTTTCCGCATTTTCATGATCCTCACGATGGCAGCATCCACTTGGTACTGACGATCATGGAACACTCTCTCTGTGGTGGACGTGTTCTCTTCTTGCTGCAATCATCAACCACCAATTTCAAGTCAGTAATATCGAAACTTCTCATCTGTATAAGCAGTTAACCTTTAAATTACCAAGTCACTTGTCTGTCATTTTTCTTATACTTCCAATCCATCCATATCCATCTGTTCAGGGTGACCTGACATTTTGTTTTCTATACGGATCATCCTGGAAGGATTGAGTGTTAAGTTGCAGTGTTTTGAGCCACTAGTTCTTGTGTCTGCCATTTGCCATGTGTTTTGGTTTGTTTGTTCAACCTTACATTGAATGCTATCAACAAGAACTGAAACAATGACAGAGCACATAAAACGTAACTGTGTAGATTATTTTACACAGCATGGGCTAGTCTGACGGTCAATACAAAACAATGAACACTATACAAATGTGCTTGAAATCAATTTAAACTTAACTGACATGACTTACTTTCGAGGTAGGGTGACTGCAGGAGGAAATTGAAAACAAGAGAAAAACAGAATCACTGGGCCACTAAACAAAGGAACACATAAATTACAAAACAAACATGTGTTTCGACCTACTTGGTCTTCTTCAGACAGGACAAATAACATTCAAAACAATGAAAACATAGGACAAACAGACAGTTATATTTTCAATCTGTGTGCAAAATTCGGTCTTGGTAGAATGACATAAACTATGGAATGGAACTGAATAGGGTAGAGATTCTGAAGAGCAGAAGATACAGATTAATTTAATAATAATAAATAATAGAATAATAATAATAATAGTATTACATAATAAAGTAATAATAATATCATAAACAAGAATTAAACTAGTAATAACAATGTTGATAATAATAAAAAAAGAAAAAGAGGTTGGTGAAGATGAGAAGACTGGTTAGAACAATGAGGTTTTAATAGCAATAATAATAGTAATGACAATGAGGATGATTTTCGTATTATTACTATGACTAATAACACAGACAGAATTAACAATAATATGACAACGACAATAACATTTATAATCATAACCTGACAACAATAATAATAGTAATGATAATATGCTGGTGGAAAGGAATGAAAATGATCAATGAAGAAAAAGCTAATAGTATGAATGAAACAGAAGAAGAAAAACAAAACGGAAAAGAAATGAAGAAAAGTAGAAGTAAAAGAGGAAACGTATGTTTCTGAAATATCAGGGTAAGAAAAGGGATGGATGGACAAGTGGGTAAACAATACATTGATGGAAAAAAAAAAAAAATGAAGATAGTAAGGAGTGGACAGAAGAGAGACTAGGTAAGGTAATGTTGCTTATAGCCCAGCCGACCGCAAAGGGCCACATAAGGGCTGTCACCACGTTAAAATCAACTCACATGTCATCTTAAAAAAAAAAAAAAAAAAAAAAAAAAAAAAAAAAAAAAAAAAAAACTTTCACACACATCTCTTAAACGACATCTTCTAGAAAAACGCACCAGAAACTTCATTTAAAAATCTTTCTTCCATAAAATCTTAAATCAGATGAAAAATGTTAATCTCTCTCAAAAACCCAAACATCATGTCAGGCGGGACATCTCTGAACAAAGTTTTCATGGACTCTGCTGTAAAATGCTTGTGTCTCACATTGTGCAAGTCCCAACACTCTAAAAGAATATGTTTCATGTGTGAGTGGCACATGACGTGGAATGCACCATGGAGCTTCTTCACTCTTTAAAAGGTATGAATGGGTAAAATACGAATGGCCGGTGTGCAGCCAGCACAGAACTGTTCCTTCTTTACGACCACCAGATGTAGATGAGAGGATTAAGGATTGGACGGATCTGAAAGAGTTTTTTTTTTATCCGTCTGTGTATTCCAATCATCCTGCCAGAGGTCTCTGACATAATCATTAATTCTGGGTTTCAGATCTGAGCATGGGATATATATGTTGGACAATTTCTCTGTTGTGGCATTCTTGGCCAAACGATCAACCATTTCATTTCCTCCTATGCCAACATGACCAGGAACCCAAGCTAGAATAATGTTGTAACCCTCCACTTTCAACTTGGTAAAAAGTTCAAAGAAGTGTAAAAGTTCTGGATGCTGAAGGTTGCGGCCAGCTATAGCCTCCAAAGCTGACAGTGAATCTGACAGAACCAGAAAGTCCCTCTCCTTAGATTGTGAGATTACCCTCTGTGCCAAAACCAGAGCTGTAAGTTCAGCATAGTAAGCAGAAGCATCTGAAGGATGTGTTCTAACAGTATTTGAGAAGGAGCACCAGGGCAATAGGCTGCACAGGCCACTCCATCTACTGACTTGGAACCGTCAGTGAAAATTTTCTGATAGGATAGGAATTTTGAACAGAGGTCAGCATACAATGCCTTGTATGCCAGCGAGCTGGTAGACTCTTTGCGAAAAGCTGCAAGATCAAAACGGATCTGGTGTGAAAAAAGTCCACGGAGGCTCATCTGGAAACTTGGAAAAATTGGACACAACTCCTACGTCCAGACCTGCATTCTGCACGTGAGGCTGCATATGTAGACCAAACGGTGGAATACAGTTAGGGTTGTTTTCGAATTTACTTTGGAACTGAGGGTCAAAGACACAGTCATAGGCAGGGGTTTTCCAGTTCAGAGAACAGTCTGACATTGTAATTCAAAGACAGTTTCAGCCTGCGATTGGACAGTGAGGGTTCATCTGCCTCTGCGTACAGGCTGTACACAGGGGGTGGTGTGGAATGCTCCAAGACAGAGACGAAGCCCTTGATGGTGGATAGGGTCCAGAGTTTTAGGCAAGATGGTCTTGTAGAGCCTTACACAGCACAACCATAGTCCAGTTTGGAACGGACCAAGGCTCTGTAGAGATGCAGCAAAGTTTTCTTATCACCACCCCAGTCAGTGTGTGCTACGACCCGCAGAATATTCAGAGCTTTCTGGCAAGAGGTTTTGAGGTTTTTAATGTGGCTGAGAAAGTTGAGTTTTTGATCAAAAAATAACCCCCAGAAATTTGGCTTCTTTTACAGCTGGAATGGTGGACTTGTCCAGATGAATTTCAGGATCAGCATAGAACTGATGAAATTGTGGAAATGGATTAAGTGAGTTTTGGTACTTGAGAAGGTAAACCTATTTTCCTCGGCCCACTGTTGATTTTGTTGACACTAAGTTGGAGTCGATGCTGTACGCTGGCGTAAGAAGCTCCAACGGCGTACAGCGTGAAGTCGTCAACGAACAGAGAGGACTCGGGAGCCCTGGCTTACTGATTTCACAATGTTATTAATTTTAATGCTGAAAAGGGCAGGAGAAAGGATGCTCCCCTGAGGTACACCCAACACCTGCCCATGGATGTCAGAGAGTGTGGTGCCAACAAGCACCTGGAACTGTCGATCAGCCAGAGAAGAGAGAATAGCTTTAACATACACATGATGTAAATAATGAGTGATGTGGTAGAGTGTCTGTGGGAAGTATAGCGGGCTGGTGCTGGGAGAGGGGTGTGTGTAGCATATGCTATTTTCGGATTTTGTTTCCAAGTGGTTAGAGGGTCCCTAGTCTCGCAATAAGATGGGATTCCTGCTTGGTACACTCAAAGTTGTCAATCTGTGAAATCTAATATAACTGATGCTGCTTTGGGGATGGCTGAAGTGCAGAGTGACTGGTTTAGGTCAATAATGGCAGATGTCGGCCAAGTATTCAGAAATGCACATATGAAGTGTGTGGGATGTCCTGCCTACATAGATCTTGTTGCACAGTTTACAGTTGATAACACACACAATGCTGTGGCTCTGTAAATTTTGCACAAGCCTTCGGTGCCATGCAGGTCAATATCTGGCTTGATGAGAGGAAAGATTTCATAGTTGGGATTTTCAGCAAAGAAAAGTGCAGGGTGAAATTGTCACAAACATAGGCATACAATCTCAAAAGTTGTCTGAGCCATGGTTATTAATTCAGCAGTGCCCAGGCGTGTAAATCATCTAAAATCATGTTGAATGGATTGTCCTCCATCACAATAATTAATTTTCTTCCAATTTATTAATATGAATTAATTTGAAAAAAAAAAAAAGCAAATTTTTGGTTTACTCTACAATCTTTTTCAAGCTTAAAAGTGCAAGGTTACAAATGACTGCATGAAACACAGTCCTTTTATCTTTCAACTGAATGATCAGTCTCAGACTGTTTTGCCGGGGGCCGGAACAGCTCAGTTGGTAGAGCGCTGGACTCATAATCCAAGGGTTGCGGGTTCGAATCTTTGCCAGGTCGTTTCAGTACAGGGGGATTTTTCTCTCGGAGTTAACATTATTTCTGACTCCATTTCCCAAACAGTCCTTTGAATGAGACTATAAACCGAGGTTCCGTGTGTGAACACATGCTTAACATCTTGCACACACATAAAATCCCATCACCAACTTTTGGAAGAGAAGGCTAGTTTGGCCATTAGTATGGATGACATGTTACACATAGCATGCACCTTTCCCAAAGGTGGAGTATGACTGCCTTAACTCTCTTGATAAGCGAGCGCCCGCTAGCGCCCGTTAGCGCCCCAACCGGAAATCACACGGCCAAATGGCTGAGTGGCTGCCAGCCAGCACCCGGTAAAACACGTGGCAACAATGGGCGCCGCCATGTTTCTCGTAGAAAAGAAAGTCTCGTGAGAACATGACTTCCTTATTCCTGTAGCCATTCACTTCCGTTTGCAAAAAAAAGCGAGTCGATACATGCCGTAGTTCTCGAGTTATGAATTTTTTTAAAGTTTTGTGGTCAAAATGCTGGTTTTCACCATCGTTAACCTTGATTTCTGCCGTTCTATAATGAGATTTAGTCATGAAGTTACTGTGATTTGTGGGATTTATGGCACAAGGCTTAGTGAAAGTGCTGGGTGGTGAACCTTACAGTGACCTAGATTTCAACTGGGATGAGGTTCCAGATATGATAAACAACGATTCAGAAGAAAGTTCTGAAGAGAAGAAGATTACCCCCCCCCCCCCCCCCCCCCCCCCAGGTAAATGGCTCATGTGACATTCTTCAAACTTATGATACAGCATCATATATATTTGTAGGACTTTTTAAAATGATTTTCATTTCATTATTTCCTTTCCTCTCTTTTAAATTAATTTTAAATTGGGTAACCATGTTCAAATTACGGAGTTATTTATCTTGCAGATGGTTTTTGGCATAACTAAGCTCAGGTAAGTGCATACTAAAGAGGGTTAATGGCGGGAAAGAAAAACAGTCATACATACAAAACTCCACTCCCTTGGGTAGATGGGATTAATACTGCCTGTCCATACAGGGAGTGTTTCACCTGGTCTCAAGATGTTTGAGACCAGGCGCCTCAAGAAACTACTCCGCATCTCCTACAAAGACATCTCCGCATCTCCTACACAAGACCAATGATTATGTGCGGAACCTGGTCACTACCTAGCTGGGCCCCACGAACCACTTCTGGCAACCATCAATCGACGGAAGATGGCATGGTTTGGCCATGTCATTCATCACAACACCCTCTCCAAAACCATCCTTCAAGTTACTGTTGAAGGAGGGCGCAGATGAGAGGACAGCAGAGAAAGAGTTGGTCCGACATATAAAGGACTGGACCTAAATGACCATGCCAGACCTCCTCACAACAGCCACCAACAGAAGAGCCTGGAGAGAAACAGCGGCTGCCTGATCATGTCCCCCCAACGACCCCAGCCGTCAGGAGAATGACTGACTGATAGGTAGTGTCTGCAGGAGTATCAGCCTGTATACGCAGAAGAAGAAGAAGACTGTTTTTGCAAACTGTGGGCTTACTCCATTCCATCCTTCGCTCATACCTCTTATATTCCTGTATATAGTAACAGTGTTTACCTCCCAAACACACACACACACAAAGATAAAAAAAAAAAAATCCTGGTGTTTCCAGTCACTCTCATAAACACGATAACAACCGAGTATAAAAAAAAATGGAAGGAGAGCAATATTTGGTGGCAATGCTTGATAGAGAGAGAGAGGGAGAATGTGTAGATGCAACTCGCATTCTGTGTGTGTGTGGGGGTGTGTGCGTGCATGCATGCGTGCCTGCCAACCTGCATGCATATGTGTCTGCTTATGTGTGTGTGTGTGTGTGTGTGTGTGTGTGTGTGTGTGTGTGTGTGTGTGTGTGTGTGTGTGTGTGTGTGCGTGTGTCCATGCACATGCGATGTTATTCAATTCTGTCTGACTTCTTACATCATTGCGGTAAAACAACAGGCATTTTGTTTGTGTAGATACATAAGTGTGTGGCTGGCAAGACAAAAAGGGGAAGAGAAGAGTACGAATATAGAAGAGTAAATGTTGACTTGTTCACGCCATTTATAACTCAGCCAACTGCATGGGCCATGTAAGTCTGTCATCTCATCAAATAAATTCACAACACAATTGTTTAAAAACAATGGTTTTTTTTTTTTCTCTAAAAACAAGCAATAATTACTTGAGAATCCTTCTTCCTTAAAAGCTTGGAACAGAGGAAAAATACTTCTCCTTTAGGAGAGACCAGAATAGGTCAATAGGTAGAGCACCGGAATCATAATCCTGGTGATCCTGGACTTGTGGATTCAAATCTCTGCCATGCTGTTTTGCTACAACAGGATTTTCCCTTCAACATTAACACAGTCTCTGACTCTATTTCCCCAGAAGTCCCTTGATAAGGCTATAACCCTTGCTTCCATGTCCAAGCATGGCATCTTGTACACTAACAAGTTCCCATCACCAACATTTGGACAAGACCAGTTTGGCATTTGGTATAGATGACATGTATATGCACAGCATGAATCTCTTGCCAAAAAAAAAAAATTGGAAAGAATGGCTGAAAAATTGAAAGACTGATATTTTGACTGAACAACACAGGAAACAACTGAATGTAGCACAAGCAGGAAGTATTTCAGTCATCTCTACCCACATAGGCAGTCCATTGTGTAATCGAGAGCATGGACTGTAAGGTGCTTAGAGCTTGGTCTCTGACTGACGATAGGCTCTATGTAATCATTCTAAATAATAATAATATGATAATACAAATTCACGTCTTGGGAAAAATACCTGAACAAGGTTTTCATGGAATCTGCAGTAAAGTATTCATATCTGACATTATGTAAGCCCCAGCCTCTATAAGGACACATTTCATAGTGAGAGAATTTTCACCTGCTAAGAAAGATTGACAAAGAGTCAACAGTTTTGCAGACAAAAAATTGTTCAATTCTTTTATATTATCTCAGACATCCCCCCCGCTCTCCTCAAAAGCAGCCTGTGAATTTTCTCGGATTTCTAAGAAAAATCGGAAAACTCAGAACCCTGCTTAAGTACAAATGTAAAGAAATAAAAAAAATAAAACAATACAAAAAAAGACATACATGAAGGCAAAGAAAATGTAATTAATGGAAACACATGGGCTAAGGAAAACAACCTCGTTTGCAAGGAAATTACAAATGTTCCAAACAATAATACAAATGGGCGATACCAATCCACAATTCCTGACTGAAAAATCACAACAAAAAAGACTTCTTCACTGTATTGGGAAATATCAAAATGCAGTTACAACCACTTCATCTGTGACAAATTAACATCACTTGATACAAAGATTGCGCAGACAAGCAATTCTATCATGTTCAAGTGCACATAATTCTTACAAGGATACTAGAACAAGAACAATGAACTGAATACTTACACACATACTTTTAAATCATTTTTAGTACTAATGATATATAAGAAGAAGAACAACAATAAATACTTACCGTTTCTTTCATCTGAATCTGATTGATTTTGATGCGATACACTTGTGCTTGAAGTCATCATTGAACTGGAACTTGTCTCCACAGTCCACGTCTTTGCCCTGTGACAAAATGTCCTTTCTCATCACTTGGCACAAAATCAGACAGAGCACGGGTCATTAAGGGGCAGTAAGTTTTGGTGCTGCTGAATCTGCGTCTTTCTCAAATGTGGTCGTATGAGGAAAAGACAAAATATGAGTGGAAGAAACATTAACTAAGAATGACCTCACACAGACTTACAAACAAATGCTTGCACTATGCTGATATTTTTCATGCTTCCCACTGGGAGGAAGAAAGAGCTCTTTTTCTTTTTTTTTTTGCTGCCTGCTCTTTTGTGCCTCTCCCTACTGTTACTTACAGTATCACGCCTACTGGGGATCAGCCCACAGGCCAGCCTCAGAGCCACACAAGCCTCTTGCTACTACCAACCACAACTGTGAATGGCTTTTGTTTGCCACCCGCTCTCTTGCATTGCTCCCTACTGTTACTGATATCATCATGCCCATTCAGATGGGACTCTTGGCATGGGAGGCCAAGAACAGTAGAACCTGCGACCATTAATCATCTGAGAATAGGAATAGCCCATGAGTCCTGCAGACAATGGTACCATGTTGACTGCCAGAGTCTAAGTAGTTGCTCACATACTGCTCAAAACAATTTAAGAGCCACCTGCACTTTTCATATGGTTTAGATAATGCATCGTAGTGTACAGAATTCAAAGCTTTTGTCCAATTTTGCACTGAAAGTGTGACAACTGCTTCTATGCAAAACTGGTTTTGGCATGTGTTCAGTTGAATCTGAGTCTAGTGGGTTCAACGAGTTTCACAAAAGAAACCACCGAAATCATGAAAACATGGTTGCGGTTTGCGAGCGCTTAGCTGAGGCAGCAGAACTGGGCTGACTGCCAACAGCATTGCATGTGCAAGTCGTGCCTTTACTGAACACATGGCAACCAGTTTTTGCTGACCAGTGGGTATAAGAAAGCCGCTTTTGGGGCTGTTTTTAACCATGCCACCAAGCCGGAGATTAAATGACAGTGACCTGGGAAGGGATGTTGCTTAGCTCAAGATGGTGTAGGTGTCAGAGAAGTTGGCTGTCGCCTCCAAGTGCATCATGCTGTCATCCAAAGACTTCATGACCGCTTCCAACGCCTCTGGTAGTACTGCTGAACGAAGATGGTCTGGCCAGCCTAGGTCCACCACCAGACAGGACAGACTGCTGGTTCTGATGGCGCTGAGACAAAGAACTGCCACTGTAAACAACCTCAGGCGACAACTGCATGCTGCAGCGAACGTCAACATTTCCGACCAAACTGTTTGGAATCACCTGAGAGAAGTTAACCTCCGAGCAAGACGGTCAGCTGTTCAACCTGTGCTGATGGTGGGTGGCTCACCATAGGGTGTGACTGACCTGGTGCCAAGCTCATGTGGCCTGGACGAGGCAGCACTGGGCGCAGGTGATATTTTCTGACAAGTCGTGTTTTGCTCGGCTCTTCCACAATGGTCGCATATGTGTCTGGAGGCGGACGGGGGAACGCTACCAAGAAGCCAACAAAATCGAACGGGACCGGTATGGCGGGGGGGTCTATCATGGTATGGGGTGGCATAGGAAGGAACTTCAGAACCACCCTGTACCGAGTTCAAGGCAACCTACTGGTGTGGGGTACAGGGACAACATTCTTCGGACTCTGGGTCCTGCCTGCCCTGCAAGCCCTGGGCCCTGACGCATCCTCCAGGACGACAACATCCATCCCTACCGTGCCAGGGTGGTAAACGTCTTCCTGGAGGAGCAGCAGGTCAACCGCCTCGACTGGCCAGCTCCGCGCCCAACCTTAACCTGATCGAGCACGCCTGGAATGTCCTGGGGCGCCTGCTTCATGAGAACCACCCTCCAGCAGTGAACCTGGGCCAGCTCTTTGACTTCTTGCAGCAGGAGTGGAACAACATCCCCCAGCTGATTCTCACCAGGCTTGTGGACTCTATGAGACAGAGATGTCTAGCTTGTATCCACAGTAATGGCAGCCATACTGAGTATTGACATTGATTGTCATTTGATTTGACTGTTCTGATTTCTGAAATTAAGGTGTTCATCAATTAAGCCCCATGATGTGTGTTTTTGAGCAGCTGTTATTCGTTTTTCTGATGTTATTGTATCGTTCCATAGATGAATTTTCAATTAAATTGTTTGAAGTTATTTTGTTTGTCAGCTGAATTGTGTGTGAATGTTTTTTCAACTGGCTCTTAAACTGTTTTGAGCACTATATTTTTTGCATGGGCACAGTGACATGTCCTGGCATTGTACTTTCTATGCAAACAACATTTACAGCACAGTGGTCTATGATCTCCACCATACTGATCCATAACAAAGGACGATTACACTCCCAGTCAAACTTTGTGTGTATTTACCATGTGCAAATGCCAGGTCCATCTTGACCAATATTATCTAGAGTGCATAAGGTCTGGCATCCTTGTTGCAACAGAGATCTGGCTCTGTAGTGACACTGGAACTCCCGGCTTCTCTCTGAACAACTAGTACAAGTCTTCTGCGAAGACAGAGCTAAAAATGGAGGTGGCACTTTGGTTACAGTTTGCAGTGACTTGAAATGTATGGAGGAACCAGAACTCTCCAGGACACAATACAGAAACTACCAGCATATCTGTAATGTAGACCTGAGACACAGAGAGAGATAATGTTGCTTATAGCTCAGCCCACTGCAAAGGGCCATATCAGGGCTGTCACCGTGTTGAAGTTGACTATCAGGTCATATTTAAATACTAACAAAAACAAAAAATCAACAAAAAAAAAACAAATAAAAACCAATCCAAAATCAAATCAACACAAAACCCCATCACATTTCTTATAAAAACACACCTTATATAAGGAAATTTTGTTAAATTATCCTTCTGTTAAAATCTTAGATCAGATGAAAAATGTTGATCTCTTTCAGAAATTAAAAAAATCTCACTGAGCGGGACAACTATGAACAAGGTTTTCATGGAGTCTGCTGTAAAATGTTTATGTCTCACATCATGCAAGTCCCAACATTCTAAAAGAACATGTTTCACTGTGAGTGTACATGACATGGAATGTACCACAGAGCTTCCTCACCTTTAAAAGGTAGAATGTGTGTAAAAGAAGTGGCCTGTGTGCAAATGGCACAAGTCTGTTTCTTCTTTCCTGGAACATGGTTGAAAACTCTTTAAGGTTTAGTGGATGTGGAAGAGTTTGTTATCAATCTGCAAGTTCCATTCCCCTTGCCAGAGTTCTTTGATGTCAGCTTGGTCTTTGGGTTTCAAATCAGTGTGAGGGATAGACAATCTGCTCAACTATCTCTTTGTGGTAATCTTGGCAAGCCGGTCAACCATCTCATTGCCTCGAATGCCCACATGGTTGGGAACCCAAGCAAAAGCTATGTTCTGTCCATCAGATTTCTGAGATGTGTATAGTTTGAATAATTTCAGCAGCTGAGGGTGCTCGAGGTTATGGCAATCAATGGCCTCCAAACAGAGTCTGACAAACTGAGGAAATCTTTATGCTTGGATTTAGAGATCATTTCAAGAGCAAGGACCAAGGCTGTCAATTCAGCAGTGTAGATGGAGCTGTCAGTGGGAATGTGTTTAGAACATCTCTGAGGACCTGTTGCCCAAAACACAGCTCAGGCAACTCCCTCCTTAGATTTGGAGCCATCAGTAAAAATTCTTCCAAAGGATGGAAACTTTGAACACAGTTCGGCAACAAAGGACTTGTACGCTGAGGAGCTTGTGCTATCTTTACCATACAAGGCTAAATCAAACCGGATCTCTGGAGTGAGGTAACTCCAAGGTGTGTCATCAGGAAACTTGGTTAAATTGCACATGACTCAAGGTCTATATCTGCATTGTCAAATGGTGAAGAACATGAATTCCCAAGGGTGGGATGGAACTGGGGCGGTCATTGAATTTCTTTTAAAATTTGGGGTCAAATACACAGTCATATGCAGGGTTTGGGGGTTCAGAAGAGATATTGAAACAATAATAATAAGTTTTAGCCAGCAGTTCAAGAGGGATGGTTCTCCTGCCCCAGCATACAGATACAAACAGGGGTGGGGCTAATACAGGGATGGGAGCAGAAAATCACAGCTTTCCTGAAAAAGACAGGGGTCCAGGGGTCCGCTTTTGGCTCCCCGTGAGGTGCAGGGGCAATGCTCTGCTGGGAGGTCTGAGGGGCGTTGCCCCACAGATGCTAAAGAAAATTTGTCTTGCCAAAACACTTTTATGGCCTCTCCTTGAAAGCAAAGTTAATGATCAACCTTCATACAAAAAGACTCCAAATATGACTTGCAGCTTAACCTTTACCAGCTGTGTCAGCCAACAGTGGCTGACAGGATTTCTTTCCCTTGTGCTGCGTCATGCAAGGCTGGCTGACGGACAGACAGTACATTCAGCCGTGTCATCCACTATCGGCTGCTGACGGGAACATAAAAAATTTCTACACTTTCCATAACATGATCCTAGGGAAATAAGCTCTGTATCTTGGGGATGTTGTAGCGAATTTTAGATCTTACTTTCAGTGCTCTATTGTGAACTTGGTTGATCCTAGCAGCTTTGAAACAAAGGAACTGATGGCACCAGGCTTTGCCTGCTAAGCATGCGCGGTACATATTTCCTGTGTGCCAGAAAAAATGTCGGTCAGGCGAAGGGGTGGTCGCAATTTCTTGCTCAATGAAGTGCTTGAAATCATATTACAAAATGGATCTGTAGATGAGGAGAGTGATAGAGAAATAGAAAACTATGAAAGAGAAAAGTGAATTGTTTGAAGATGCAGCCATCCCTTCATCTTCTGATTTGGTGGTGTGTAAAAGAACGGAATACAATGTAAACAAAGATTTTTTTTTTACTTGGCAGACATGTGTTTTTCAACGCACAGTCATGTATATACATTGAAAGTAAATGATTCGAAATAACTATGTTCGATTAGTTGAGTGTTTGTTCTTTCTATGACACCTAACACAACACTGTCAGTTGTCTAGCTACCGTAAAAATAAATCAAAAAAAGGCCAAATATGTGCGTTGGCAGGGACTGAGCGCTATGCGTGAGTGTGCGGCAGCAGGAAATCATGCTGTCCATGCCGCTCTCGGCTAGATAGTATTAAATACCAAACTGAAAATGCTATGCCAAGTACTTAGAATACATCTTAATTCAGGAAACCATCAGAACAAAACATAATGTAATGCATAAATATTACTCACCAGTGATGTCAATTATGATATTGGCCAATTTGGCGTCATATACCATAGCATTCAACAGCAGTTAGTCAGCTCTGGAAGGCCAAAATTTTTTGTGGCTAATGCAGTAATAAGACAGTCACGTGACGCCCACCCTACTTCCGCCAAAGGAAGAAAGCCGGTGTCCGCTTCCTGTTCTGCATTTCATCTTCGGCCCGAAGCCTAAGCAAGATAGTCTTGTGCTCTGTCTCGCCTATACCTCTGCTTTTGTGTAAAGACTGCTTGTGTGTCTTTACTTATTCATTTGTGGCTTGCGCTAAACCCTAAGTACACTTGCCGTGTGAGGCTCTTGGTTGGAGATCATTTAATTTATTTCATTCAATTTTGCAATTGTCGTGACTCTTGCGACTTTGTTCAATAGTTGTATTGCTCTCACGATTTTGTTTTGTCAGTGCCAGTTCCCCTATCGGCACTGTCTTGGTGTTTCGCGTTCCTCCTGTGGTAACACATCCTCATCTCTCTCGTTTTACCGGCCTGCTCTGCACGTTTGTTGTGTTTTACTGTTGTGTTTTACACTCACACTCCCCAGTAATTTCATTTTCGACGATTGAACACTCGCCGGTCTTTTGGGCTGCCAACTCTCTCTCCTCGCCGGTCGTCTTTTCCGCCATCTTGCCTCACCTTGTGGCCGGCCTCGTACAGCATACCAGGATTTAGTGTACGGATTTTTCCTAGTGCCCCTTTATCGTCCTAGTACTAGTACACACTGATCGATTTTTTTGATCCAGCAAAACGCAGTATTAGTGTTACTAGTACAGGTAGAACAACTTTTCTATCGATTTCTCGATCCCCTTGTCGGCAAACGAGCAACTTACGTTCTCGCTCGACTGTTATCGCTGCTGTATCTATCAGTGCTGTTCCACGATCGGATGATGTGGCACCCAGCCTCCTCGAGCTGACTCGACCTCGGTCTCCCCTCTCGAGTGCTGTCCGATCGGCAGGACGGGCTTCCCCCACCCCTAGTCTGGCCGACGATCATAGAGCCACGAGGGACCACCCTCGCGTTCCCCCACTACCCAGTTGGGGCGGGACCCTCATGCACCCCTTCAGTTGCCTCCTGACAAAGGTTCTGCGCAACCTCTCCAGGAATGCGACCACCCAGAGTCTGAGGATGAGGAAGAAGAACCCTTCTCCTCATTGTGCGACGTGTTCACCCTTGAACGATGGCGCCCAGACCTTGTCTTGAGGGGGTCCCCACCCTCTGACAACGTCCTTTCTTACTATAAATTCGCTGGGTGGGGGCGAAACCCAAGATCATCGCACCTCAGTCACTCACATCTATCTGGGAAGGTCCAGCTACACGTGCCAGGGGTGTATAGGCCGTCCCTCCGCCAGGGCAAGAATCCCTCTCGGCCCCTAATGCGACCCCCATCGGCACCCTCCTCGGGGACTGCAAGAAGTTACCAATCGCCTCCCTGTTCTCCGACAATCCGGTGACCAGGGAAATGGCTATTTGAGTATTTCCCCGGCAAACTATCGGCTTATTTCCCATCCATCTGCCCCCCCCCCCCCCCCCCTTACCTCTGCCACGATCTCAATAAAAAAAAAACGGAGTGGGACCGGGTAGCCAGAATGGGGATCCTGCAAACCACTGCTGGACATGTCTTTCTGGACATGCTCCTGCAGCGAGCGGAGGAACTCTGGCCGGAGGAGGATGGCGTTGTCCCAGTGTCCTCTGACACAGGCTCTGAGACACACCAGGAGACGGATTCTCGCCTGTTCGGTGACTCACTGATGCGATGCCTGGTGAACAGGATCTCGCATCACCTTTCGGCTGCGGCGGACAGCACAGCCAGGAGCCACTTCAATTGCCTATAGGTCAGTAGAGATGCTGTGCTGTCATGGGCCAATCTCTCCCCAGCACTTAACCCTCTTGACAAGCGGGCGCCCGCTAGCGCCCAACTGGAAATCACACAGCCAAAACGCTGAGCGCCTGCCAGCGCCCGGTAAAACACGTGGCAACAATGGGCGCCGCCATGTTTCTCGTAGAAAAGGAAGTCTCGTGAGAACGTAATTTCCTTCTTCCTGTAGCCATTTTCTACCGTCTGCAAAAAACCGCGAGTCAATGCGTGCCGTGGTTCTCAAGTTACGGATTTTTTAAAGTTTTGAAGTCGAAATGCTCTTTTTCACCATGGCTAACCTTGATTTCTGCCGTTCTATAATGAGATTTAGTGATGGAGATACTGTGATTTGTAGAATTTACGGCATAAGACTTAGTGAAAGTGCTGGGTGATGAAGCTTAGAGTGACCTAGATTTCGACTGGGATGAGGTTCCCAGGTATGATGAACAACAATTCGGAAGAAAGTTCTGAAGAAGAAGATTTTTTTTCCCCCCGAGTAAATGGCTCATGTGACATTCTTCAAACTTACGATATAGCAACATATATATTCGTAGGAATTTTAAAAATTATTTTCATTTCATTCTTTCCTTTCTCTCTTTTAAATTATTTTTTTAATTGGGTAACCATGTTCAAATTACGGAGTTACCTATCTTGCCGATGGTTTTCGGTGTAACTAAGCTCAGGTAAGTGCATACTGAAGAGGGTTAAGGTGGACTTGTGGTGCATACCGGGGCAGGACAGTCGCTCTTCGGCGACTACTCGACTGCGGTCATATCGCACTCAGTCGAAGAATGCAAGCAGGCAGAATCATTTGCGGCCAGGCCACCACCACGCCCTGCTAGGCCCCCATTGCGTTCATCCCCCGTCTTTTCCAGGCCCAAGCCCTATCCCAGACGATCACCATCTCGCACCGCACAGCCTGCTGCCAAGCGCCTTAATATCCACTCTAGGCCGAAATCGAAACCCCCCCCAGCAGAATTTTCAGTTCGGCCAACAGACACAGCCCCAGAGGTGACTGGTGGAGTCACCCACGGGAGAACTGGATCAGGGAGAACCTTCTGAGCTATACCCACCTCCAACCCTCTTGCCTCCCTCCCCAGCCCGGACCCTCGGCCCCTCTGGCGGGCAGCCTATCCCGGCATGCCCACCAGTGGAGATGTATGGGCCTCAGCCCCTGGATAGTGGCGGTTTTACAGGAAGGGTTTCGCCTACCTTGGGCCCACGAACACCCCCCTCCCCCCTGATGAGTTCTCCCCCTCCATCCCCCAGCCAACCCTCCCCGGGCCAAGAGGAGACACTTCGCCTGTAAGTCCAAGAACTCCTCCAGAAAGGGGCCATCACGGAGATTTCCCATCCCTTCAAGCGCCCGGTGCCAAGCCCACACCACCCACCTCCTGAGCCTTTGTTCGACACTTGTTTGTCACCAATCCCAGCAAGTGCGAACTCAACCCCAGTCAGCAGTTCTTTCTGGGCATGAGTTTTGACACGATCTCCATGCAGGTCACCCCGACCCCGGAGAGGTCCGCCCACATAGTGGACCTCATCTCTCCCGCCTCCGCTGGGCATCCCGCACCTCGGCCAGAACCCCTGACCTCCCTCCTAGGGGATGATGGAGTCCCTCTCGTCCCTCATTCCCCTGGGCCGGGTCCCCAAACGCCAACTCCAAAGGGAGTTCCGTCGTCGTTGGTCTCAGACCTCCGACCGCTGGGACCAGACCAGGGCCTTGGTTCCTTTGGGCTACGGTGGAGTGGCTCAACCCCCATACTGTCCCCCGGGGTTACCATCTCCCTCCCAACTCAGCCCCCTAGAACTCTACACAGACGCCTCCAACTTGGGCTGGGGCGCCCACTTGGAGAACAGTCATGCCTCGGGAGCGTGGGATGCACAGACTGCACGTCTCCACATCAATGTCCTAGAATTGGAAGCGGTCAGGCCCGCCCTTCTCCGCTTCCAACACCAGGTCTTGCACGGACTTGTTCTCCTCCTCACGGACAACACTTCGGTGTCTTGCTATGTCAACAAGGGGTGGGGGGTGGGAAGGGTGGGGGCCCTCACTCCAACGGCCTCTCTCTTCGGACAGAGGCCCTCCTTCGCTGGTGTCACGCACGGAGAATCACCCTCCGCGCGAGACACATAGCGGGGACCCGCAATGTCCTGGCAGACTCCCTCAGCCAGTCCAGGTCCCTCCTACACACGGAATGGACCCTCAGCAGGCTAACCCTGACCACGGTGTGGGAACATTGGTTCAGGCCCATGGTTGACCTCTTTGCCACCCGATTCAACCATCATCTGCCAGTGTATGTCTCTCCCGTCCCTGATCCCCCAGCGTATGCAGTCGATGCTTTCTCCCTTCCCTGGTCAGGCCTCATAGCATACGTCTTTCCCCCCTTCCCAATCCTCCACAAGGTGTTCAGGAAGGCGGGCTGGAAAGACCCAGGCTCATCCTCATAACCCTGTGGTGGCTGACCCAGTCCTGGTTTCCAGACCTCAAGTCCCTCACCCATGTTCCCCCCCTCCAGCTGAACACTCGGTGGGACATGCTCAGGCAACTCCGCTCAGGTCGCCCTCACTCCAACCCCCAGATGCTTCGCCTGCACACTTGGCTCCTACGCCAGCCTAACTGCGAACACCTGCCCCTACCTCGCACACGGACAGATCCCAGTCCGTCCTAGACATACTCATGGGGGTGGGGGCCTCGCAGGGCCTATGGGACTAAGCCTCAGCCTCACGCAGGGCCAGCACCGAGTCCCTCTACAATTACCGATGGGAGAGATGGGTCTCCTGGTGCTCTGACAGCTCTGTTTCCCATGATCACCCATCCAATATTCAGATTAGCATTTTTCTATCCCACCTATCTTCCTCTCTTAAGCTATCTGCTAGCTCCATATGGGGCTACAGGTCAGCTATCTGCACCACTATTCACCAACTCTGCGGTCCCTCCTTCGAGAATGACTTCCTTCTGAGAGAGATATCTAGGGGGGTGGCCCTACATGAATCTCAGTCTCCTAGGCGCATTCCCCTTTGGGACCTCTTTATTGTCCTGGACACTCTCAGAAAACCCCCTTTCAAGCGAGTAGCACAGATGTGTTTCGAGTGGGTGTACAGCTGATTATATAGATCAACTGAATGGCAAGTGTTCAGAGACCAACAGGCACATGAATGACTTTGTGTTCTTAAAAAAAATATTACTGCTGAGAGTGAAAGAGACATGTGTGTGTGTGTGTGTGTGTGTGTGTGTGTGTGTGTGTGTGTGTGTGTGTGTGTGTTCCCTTTTTCTTTCTTACATGTGTACCAGTTAGGTATAAGAATGTGTGTGTGTGTGTGTGTGTGCGTGTGTGTGTGCGTGTGTGTTCCCTGCTATAGGAGTAGTTGTATTTGTGGCTGTTTCATGCACTTTTCTGTTGGAAATACCATACTTTCTGGTCTTCAATTGTGAGTGGAGTATTTTTCCTCCCTTGTTGAGAGTTTGTTAGCATTCTTTCTTCATTTTTTACATTTAGAAGAAACATAACATCTTTTTTTTTGTTTTGCATTTTTTTTTTTTTTCACTTGAAATTACTAAAAATTTGAAATTGTTGTTGACTTACCATTACTAACATGTTATGATATAATATAAGTACAGTGTCTCTCCTCCATTTAAAAAAAAAAATAGCATGAGAATTGGTTGTTTAGTTCCAGAGATATCCGCGTTTCACATATGCTGGTATACAATAAGAGCTTTTTTTGAAAAATGGCTGGCGATGGGGATTTATGCAATATAGAATGTCTGGCGGTGAAAGGGTTAATTCAGCAGAGAGTCAATGTCTGCACTAGCACTGGATTGGAACAAACACTGAGTGAAATCAAAAGCTGCAGTGGGGCAAGTCTTACAATAGAAATCAGTGACTGGTGGCACTGGGGCATCTGAAAACTGAAAGTCAATGGTTAGAGTGGATGAACCTGGAATCAATAAATCAGTAACCCCAACAGAACAAATCTGGAAATGATCAGCTAAAGCAGCAAGGTGAGTATGGAACTGGAAGTTAATTAGTGGCTGGAATGAGGCAATCATGGTAACAGAAGTCAGTGACAGCAGTGGGGTCAGCTTTTCAATGACTACAGTGGGGGCGATTCTTGGAAACAGAAATCAGTGGAATCAGTTTTTTTTTCTTTTTTTTTTTTTTGCTAAAGAGCAGCAGCAGGAAGAGTTGATGTATGTTTCAGCACATTCAATCTCTCCACATGTTTCGTCTCCTTGGAATGCACTTCAATCAGCTGTTTTCAATTTGACTTGTATACAAGCTTCCGACTGCACAGTATACACCAAGCAACACCCACTTCATTTGTTTTTCTGCAGTCATTTTTGGAACGGATGATTCAATTCGTCCATCTCATCCATCCATTCATTTCTCCACTTGTTTTTCTTCACGTCATTGTTATCTTCCGTGCCTCTGCTTTGTCGCAAATCAGCTCCATTTGTGACAAACATAAAGCACAATGACATGGTCTTTACGCACTGAAAACAAGATGGCAGATTTCAAATACGAGTGGCGCAAAAACCTGAATCGGAACATGGAAAGCCCACACGGGGGAAAAAAGGAAAAATCTGCTATACGGAATTACGTATCAATACGGAAGGTCTCCCACCCCTGCTAATGCACCCGAACAGAGTCGAAGCCCTTGATGGGGGTTAGGATCGAGACTATTCAGGTAGTAAGGTCTGGCAGAGTCATAGACTACACACTCGTAGTCCTGTTGGAGCGGAAGACAGCCCTGTAAAGATGGGAGAAGAGTTTCTTATCAGCGTCCTAAACCGTGTGTGCCACAACTCTCAGAATGTTCAGTGCTTTCTGACAAGCAGTTTTAAGTGTTGGATGCGACTTTTAAAGCTAAGTTTTTGATCAAATATAATACTCTGAAATTTGGCTTCTTTCATAGCTGGAATGGTGGATTTGTCCTGACCAATTTCTGGATCTGCAAAGCACTTACGGGAAATTGTGAAGATGAATAAACTGTGTTTTGGTGCTTGAATAAGTAAACATGTTTTTCCTCTGCCCACTGTCGAAACTTATCCACACAAAGTTGGAGTCGATGCTGTACGCTGGCCAAAGAGGCTCCAACTGCATAAAGTGCAAAGTCATCAACAAACAGAGAGGACTTGGAATCCAAGTTTACTGAACTGATAATGTATTAACTTTGAAACTGTAGACAGCAGTAGAAAGGATGCTCCCTTGTGGTACACCAACTCCTGCCAATGGACATAGACAGCGTGGTGCCAATATGGACTTGGAGCTGGCAATCAGCCAAAAAGTTTTGAAATAAATAAAGGCAGATGACCACAAAACTAAGTTTATAAAGATCCATAAGAATACCATTTTTCCAAGTGGCGTCACTGGCTTTCTCCAGATAAAAAAAGACAGCAGTCACGAGTTGTTTATTAATGAAGGCGTTGCGGATGGTGGTTTCAAGATGGCCTAAATGGTCAACGGTACTTCCAGAACCCGTACTATTCACAGACAAACAGCCATCAGTTTCTAGCTGCCACATCAGACGGGAGTTGACCATGTTTTCCAATAGCTTGCTGAGGCAGCTGGTCAGAGCTATTCGATGATAATTTGAAGGGTTGGTACAGTCTTTTCCAGGCTTAGAAACTGGAATGATCATGGCTTTTCGGCTGGATGTGATGTTAGAGTTGATTCCAAACAAAAAGTCTCGATAGCAAGGGCACACAGACCAAAAGTTTAAGTGCGAAATGAGAGAATTGTGAAAAAAAGTACCTGAAGAAGAAGAAGAAAAAGAAAAAAGCAGCAGCAGCAGCAGAAGAGAAAAGAGTTCAGATGATGTAAAGGCTCAGCACAGCAGTCAGAAATGAAGGAAGGAGGATTCAATTAATTTATAACACAGAGATGGAACTCTGTACTACATTCTTTGCTGAACATAAAGCCAGTGAAGAGAATGCAAAGATGAGTAACGTGGCCAGATGTACAGCAGTGAAAAATCAGGTTGAAGGCATGGTTTTTGACATCCTGAATTTAATAAGACAACCTCGGACAACCACACAAAAGAGCACTGTGTAACCATAAAGATGAAAGAGTACAATTGTGCAGGCCTAAGTTTTCATGGCATTCTCAGAAAGGGGTTACTGAAAAAAAAAAAGCAATGGGATGGCAATTGATTGAACAAATCAGAGAGACTTTGGTAACATATTGTGTTGCTTTACTGTGCATGATCCCCTAATTTTGGGGTTTTCCCATGAAAGGTGCCTACTTCTGATCATTTCAGCAATGTATTATTCAAAATGAGATCCTAATGTTTCTGTAAAGATCAATTATTGCTGAAACAAGACAAGACAGTTTTAGCTGCTGTTTTAAACTGCTTCACTTTCCTGTGATAAAGTCGTATGGTCTTATTTAGCAACACTAGTCAAATATCTCTCTCTGTGCTCTAACTCAGTTCTGTATTTTGTAGACATTCATGTACATCTCCACTACTGCCTGGTACAAAACTGCATTAAATGGTCTGATTTTGTCAAAATGTAAGTTGATATTTATTTATTTATTTTTTTTAATATTTTTTTTTTGCTGTCCCAACCTCTGCGCCACCTCAGAGGCAGTGCACCCACGCCGCTCATTCCGACACCCCGTCCACAGCCACAGCCCGGCTGATCCCGCCGCAGCCCTGGCACCGGCAATCCACTGGGAGCAGTCAATGTCAAGCCGTCAAGAGGCAACCCACCGGAGGAGACACTGCACTGCTGCCGAGTCACTTCGGTGGTATTCAGTGGTGCCTGTTCTGATCTAACATACGCAGGACGCCACCTATATAAACCCCCTACTGACGACAATAATTGCTTAGTCGCGGAGCCGGCGTGAGTGAGCTCTCCCTCCGGAGGGCGCCACAATGTCCGTCTAACGACAGCCCCCATGGACTCGCCAATCCGGTGACCCCGACGGAAACAAACCAAGGCCACAGACGTGGCATCGAAACTGAGGTCACCATGAGAGCAGGGCATGAAGGGCCACAGAACTTGAGACATTTTTTTTTTAATGCTGATCGATGAGACTGAGGATGATGAAGATGATGCTACGGATTTCCATTTTGGTCTGAGACTACATGACAGGGCTGTACTCTACGCTTCCTTTCATAATATATCCCGGCGTCAACCAGGCCCAAGAGATACAGGCACCTGCAGTGTTGGTCAGGAAATTTGAGCAACACTCTCAGAAACGCATCCATTAAGTGGATGAAACTCGACTGTGTGGTCCCAGTCTTCCCAACTGAGTCCGCAGCAAACTCAACTCTGGGTAGGAGCCGGTCGGGGCAGAAAAACCCCACATGACTCTGATGGGATTCGAACCCACGACCTCCCAGCCGGGAGTCCGCGACGCTAACCACTTTGCCACGGCGGCTGGTTTAAGTTGATATTTATAAAGACACAATAAATTGTATTATGCAAGTATTGTAATAAATAAGTTGATATTTATTACAATACTTGCATAATACAATTTATTGTGTCTTTCAACAGTGCTTCTAGCAGTAGTAGTCAGCGATTAAAATTTCTAAGAAATCTCAGTTCTGTAGCACTAAAAATATAGTTAACAATGTTAATATGGGGAGTTTTTACTATACTCCCTGTTTGGCTAGTATACTCACCATGTCAGACCATAGCATTCTACGGCAGTTAGTCAGCTCTGCCAGGCCGAAAGTTTTTGTGGCAAATGCAGTCATAAGATAGTCACGTGATGCCCACCCTACTTCCACCAAAAGGAAGAAGCCTGTGTAGGCTTCCTGTACCTCATTCATCTGAGGCCTGTGCGCAAGGTAAACCCGAGAACCCTGGCGCTAGAGGGGAAGGTAGGGCGGGCATTAGAGTCTGACATGGTGAGTACACTTGCCAAACAGGGAGTATAGTAAAACCTCCCCATTTTGGCGTCATATACTTCACCATGACAGACCACAGCATAATTTAAAGGAATCGGAGGAGGGCGGAGAGCCCAATGGTTCTTGGGGTTAACCGTTATGGCTGCATTGGCTGCCGCGAAGGAGATCCCTTTAGAACCATCAGCCCTGGTCATGCAGAGATCCCTTAAATAAAAGTTTATAAAAGGGGTTTCCGAACGCCAGTAGGCTGCCTCCAGAAGATGGCGCAAGGGGACAGAGTGCTGGAACGCTGCTGAAGTGGCCAGCGCTCTGATCTCATGTGCCCGGGGAGATGGGACAGGGAGATCCTTGTACGCCTGCGCGTAGGCAGATCTCACCGTCCTGGAAAGCCACCTAGAAAACCGTGGCAGCCAAGATGTCTTTCTTATTATTGGGGTTGATGGAAATAAGGAGACGTCTTTGAGAGGAGCGCCTGGGGCACGAACGTTCCCAGTAGTATCCGAGACACCTGGAAGGGCACAAGTCCATGTCTCCCCCACTCTCCCCTCTTCCTAAGATATCCGCCAGTGAGCAGATGATGAGGGAAGGAGAGGCAGTGCCTGGTTCCTGATTCTTAGCTAAAGAATTCTGGAACAAATATGAGAGAGACAGAGCCATCCCTGTGGAAGGCGATGTCCCTGGGGTCCCCGCTGAGTATATGACGGCAAACACAATTTTGCAGGCATTATCTTTTGGTGAAACTTTGAACTGGGGATGACTGGAAACAATGTGTATTGTTCTCAAGACAGATCATGTGAGCACTTAAAATTCACCTCACTCACGCACACACACACAGCCAACCGAAAATAGGTTATGACACTCTTACTTTCTTTATCTGTACAAAAAAAAAAGTGAAAACAAAAACAAACAAAACTTTCTTGTGGTATTGCAATCTACTTTTTCTACCATTAATTTTATATGAAGTCAGGGATAAACGAGTCATGAAGTAGGGGATAAACAACTCGTAAACACATAATGCACAACTATATTATTCTGGGCTCTCAAATGATTTTGTATACATGTATGTTCACAAAGAAATATATGAATGTGTTCAGAACACACTGTTACCTTGGGAATTTTCTGCAGCACCCTGGCCTTGCCACATGCTAATGACTGCAAAGTTCTCTTCAGTTCACTCTCCTCTGAAAAACATTGAAACAATATTCAGATAATACATATCCCATTTCAACAGGTTTTTGTTTGTTTCTGATAACAAATAAACATGTCTATGACTCTCTAAAAAGTAAATAGATGCACTGTAGGTTTTTTCTAGCTGGTTTCTCAGATATTCTTGAAATATGAAGCCAAACACTTGTCAAACTCCATCTACCCAGTGTTTAAGAAAAATGACTCTTGGTTGATCTATCAGATTGCCCTGAAACTTGAAGCCAAGTACTTGTCCAACTCCAACCCCAGTGTTTAAGAAATCTGACTCTAGGTTAATTTATCATTCTCAGATACTCTTTTAGAAATTTGATTCTAGTTCAGGAACGTCTTCTTTCAGAGAAAAGAATTATTCCTTTAAGCTTCCATTCCAGCTTACTCTCTATCTTTTTCTTCACAACCAGCATGTCACTAAAAGCACAGCTACCAGTGAATAAAAACAAAGAACTGTAGTCTTTGTCCCAGACTCGGAACTGTCAATGAAGAAAAGGCTTAGTCTACAAAGTTCTCAGACTGATTCATGCTTCTGTCATCTTGGTTTTGTAGTCTGCTTCTTTGCCAGTGAAAATCAGGTTCATACTTCTGTCATCTCTATTGAGTGGTCTGTTTCTTTGCCTGTCAAAATCAGATTCATACTTCTGTCATCTCTCTTGTGTAGTCTGCTTCTCTGCCAATGAAAATCAGGTTCATACTTCTGTCACCTCTACTGTGTAGTCTGCTTCTCTGCCAGTGAAAATCAGGTTCATATTTTAGTCATCTCTATTGTGTAGTCTGCTACCCTGCCAGTGAAAATCAGATTCATACTTCTGTCATCTCTGTTGTGTAGTCTGCTTCTCTACCAGTGAAAATCAGGTTCAATCTACTCCTGATCCCAATATGCTATCATAATTGGACAATGATAAGCAATATGTAATGGGATTAATAATCAAAACATAACATGATTCCAATCTGTCAACTTTTCGGCTCTCAATGTTACAGACACATTCAAACAATGCTTGAACAGACTGACCCAAATTATTCCTTTCAGCTTCCATGCCAGCTCACTCTGTCTTTTTTCTATCAAATTTCAAAACATGCTAAATGTGTGGACAATGTAATCAGGGCTGCCACTGGACTCTGGTCATCAAGGTGGAAAACCGCTCCTAAAAGTTTTCCATACCTAAAAGTATAAGAGTGTAACTGTACACGTGTATGTGTGTGACTGTGTGTATGCGACTGTGGTTGTGTGTGTGTGTGTGTGTGTGTGTGTGTGTGTGTGTGTGTGTGTGTGTGTGTGTGTGTGTGTGTGTGTGTGCACGTGTGCATGTGCGTGTGTGTGCGCATGCGAGCATGCGTATGGGAAAGAAAGAGCAGGTGAGGGGTTTTTCGTCATCCAAATACTTGTAAAAGAGAGGGACAGGTCTGGGGGACTTTGGTCAGATAATACAGTATTGAAAAAGACTGGAAGATGTGACCCTGTTTCATAAAGTCGTGTTCTTGATTCCTTGATCATCACACTATCTAATCAAGCCAGGGCCACTTCTGCTTGTTCTTCACACTCAATTTGAATGCTGAAGTATTTTCAGTCTCACTCGCTGAATTTCTAAACATCGTTAAGGTTCTACCAACCGACATACCAAACTACAGAAAGCAGAGAAGAAACAGCCAAAGGGATCCAATGAAAACAGACTGTTTTTGCACAAGTGATCCACTGTTTACGAGAGGAAATCCAACAAAGCTGGAGAAAACTGGCCCTTTGAAGGGAAAATGTCAAAGTCAGTTTGCTAAACACTGCAACTCCATTCAAAAGAAAGAACAAAAACAATAGTAGCACAATTCCTCTCAGCACCTCCTTTCCTTGCGAAACCAGATATAAAGCTTGCAAAGACTACATAGCTCTGGTATTTCATGTCATAATGGAAAGCCCACACAGAAACAGCACAGAGTTAAATGGGATTTTCCCTACGTATGAACTGAACAGCAAAAAATTTGCCTGGCCAAGTTTCCAGCCTCATCCTGAAAAGTGACATTACTGTACAACCAATGAAACATTCTTAACCAATAATATATCATGGTTCCTGGGGAGAAAAGGTCATGATTGATTTATTTAGTATCCTTTTATGGGCAAGTCCTGATATGGTAGGGTTTTCTTTTTCTTTTGTGGCTTGCTTCTTTTTTTCTAATTTTTGCTTTTTTTTTTTTTTGGGGGGGGGGGGGGGGGGGGGGGGGGGGGGGAGTTGTTCGTTTGTTTATTGGTTTTTACAATCTTCAGTGATGCTGCACTTGAATAGACAAACACAAAAATAACAGTGGCTTACCTATACCAGTCGCAGCCTTGATGTCTTGGTAACTGAATTCATCATGATCATTGAAAAAGAAGTAGACACAAAGTCTGGAACAGAGACACCTGGAGTTCTTTCCGTACCTGCAAAGACAAAAAAAGTGAATGGAATAGTGGGATACAATATGATTTCTTCAAAAGTTGTGCTCATTCTGAAAGAGTAGCACTGAAATAATCATGTGTATACACATAAACACACTACTGTTTATGGGAGCCCTGATCAGTGCAATCAGGCAATGAGATATACCATTCCTGTCAAGTAAAAAATAAAGACAGTTCAAAAGAGAATATGCCTTCTCTCCTGTATTCAAGAACACCTAGGAAAGACAGACGTCTCAGCTTTCTGCAGGTGAGGAAAAGAGGTAAGAGCTGTCAATCATTTCGGCCTTATTAACTCTTTCCACCCAGAACCCAACTTCTGGTCAGGCACATATCAATAAATTATGCACCCCTGCACCCGACCAGCGGTTGAGTGTTGATCTTGATTATTATCTAGCACATTTCACCCTTATTCTGTGCATTAATAGAAAGTATAGGAGCAAATACTTTGAAACTGTTTAGTTCTTGTATCATGTACCGTGTTAAGTAAGTGAATTCAGAATGCTTTGTTATGTTCTTTCTAAGTGTGTTTTTCTTCCTATACCATGGAGTCAATAAAGTAATTTTACAGTGAGACAATGATCAGATGACAGACTGAGGGTCTATTTCAGCAAATAACCTTAGAACTATGAATAGAAAAGCATAATTCATTCAAATACTCACTCAAAGAATTCTTGACTATGAAACAGTTTTATTAGCAATTTATCACATATGTAAAAATACAACTTGTCAGAATATTAAGTATTAAAGATGTGATGAAAAATCAAGCCCCTATTTATCAAGGAACCATGCACCATTGGATAACTCAGCCCTACTTGAAGTATAACATATTACACAAAAAAATATATTTCTGTAGCTGTATGCCCCTTTTAGTTCTGATCCAGCATTAGGACAGTTTCAGTAAAGCAACCCCAATGCTCCAGCTGAACAGCCAAAATATGACATGCTGAGAAGTTTACACATGCAACATCTATGTCAGGGCTAAAGGGTTAACAGGATTGGACATAAGCGTTGACAGCCGATGCTCAATGCTCATGCTTTTCACATCCAGACTAAGGACACAGCTACATTGCTCTAGCCCCCGTTGATCAAGTTTGCAAACATGATGTCATGACTTCTCATTTTTGCAGTATTCTGAAAAGAAGACTCACTGCAATCATAAACAGCATGAAGACCATTAGATCCCGAGACAGATCTCATGGGCCTTCGCGCATTGGTGTAGTAGTAGTGAGGCATGGTTGTCACAATCTAATTCAACAACACACAGCTCTGGGCCCCAACCAGAGCACAAACCAAAACAGATGGCGTCATGAGAAAAAACTGGATCAAATTACATTTGTCAAAAAGTAAAAACAATATGGGGAGTTTGCATTATACTCCTGTTTGGCTAGTATACTTACCATGTCAGACCATAGCATCCAACGGCAGTTAGCTAGCTCTGAAAGGCTGAATTTTTTTGTGTGGCTAATGCAGCAATAAGACCATCATGTGTCACCCACCCTACTTCCGCCAGGGAAGAAGCCGGTGTCAACTTCCTGTTCCTCATTCAATGAGGCCTATGCGCAAGGTAACCCCTCGAAACCATAGCGCTAGCAGGGAAGGTAGGGTGGGCATTAGAGTCTGACATGGTAAGTATACTAGCCAAACAGGGAGTATAATACAACTCCCCATTTTGGCGTCATATTCTTTACCATGTCAGACCGTAGCAGAATTTAAAGGATATTGGAGGAGGGCTGAGTGCCCTAATGGTTCTTTGTGGTTAGCAGTGGAATAGATATGGCTGCTTTAGCCGCAAAAGAAGTCCCTAGAACCATCAGCCCTGGTCATGCGGATATCCTTTAAATCAAAGTTTATGAAGGGATTTTCTGAATGCCAGTAGGCTGCCTCCAGGAGGTGGAGCAAGTAGACAGAGTGCTGGAACGCTGCGAAAGTGGCCAGTGCCCTGACCTAAGGGCCTGGGGAGAGATAAGACGGGGAGATCCTTATACGCCTGGGCGTAGGTCTATCTGACTGTCTTGAAAAGCCATCTAGAGATAGGTCTGGGAGGAGCGCCTGGGGCACGAGTGTTCCCAGTAGCCCCGAATGGAGCTAGCCGAGAGCCTTAACGAAGAAGATAGGTGAGATAGGAAGATGCCTATCTGGATATTGGAAAGGCGAGATGGGGGACTTGAGTTGTCTGAGTACCAGGAGGCCTGTCTCTCCCATCAGTAATAGTTGAGAGGCTCAGTGCTGGCTCTGTGCGAAGCCGTCGCTAATCCGTAGGTCTTGCGAGGCCCCAGCCCCAGCAGGTATGTCTAGGACGGACTGGGATCTGTCCGTCTGTGAGGGAGGGGCAGATGCTCGCAATCGGGCTGGGCATAGCAGCCATGCGAGCTGGCGGAGCATCAGAGCATGTCCCTTCGAGTGCTCACTGGAGAGGGGGACCATGGGGAAGGGACCTGAGGTCCGGAAACTAGGACTGGGTCGGCCACCACAGGGTGATGAGGCCGAGCCTGGGTCTTTCCAGTCTCACATTCCTGATCACCTTGTGGAGGATTGGGAATAGAGGCAAGGTGTATGTTATGAGGCCAGACCAGGGAAGGGAGAGTGACCCTGGGCCTGAACACTGTGTCCCCACTGAGCTGAGGATTAACCTGCTGAGGGTCCCTTCCGTGTGGAGGAGGGTCCCCGCTATGTGTCTCGCGCAGAGGGTGGTTCCCCGCACGTGGCACCAGTGGAGGAGGGCCTCTATTCGAAGAGAGAGGCTGAGGGAGTGAGCACCCCCCGCTCCCACCCCCCAAAGACATAACAAAGCACCGAAGTGTTGTCTGTGAGCAGGAGAACAAGTCGGTACGAGACCTGGGGTTGGAAGCGCAGGAGGGCAAACCTGACCACTTCCAATTCCAGGACGTTGATGTGGAGACGGGCAGACTGTGCGTCCCACACTGTGCGTCCCACACTCCCGAGGTATGAGGGTTCTCCATGTGGGCGACAGCCCAAGTTGGAGGGGTCTGTGTAAGGGTCCAGGGGTTGGGTTGGGAGGGAAATGGGACCCTGGGGAACAAAGTGGCGGGGTCGAGCCACTCTTCCCTAGCCTATTGGAACCAAGGACCCAGGGGATGGTCTGATGCCAGTGGTCGGAGGTCTGAGACCATCGACGATGGAACTCCTTTCCAGTGATCGGAGGTCTGAGACCATCGACGACGGAACTCCCTTTGGAGCTGGCACTTGGGGACCGGCCTAGGGGATGAGGGACATGAGGGACTCAATCATCCCCAGGAGGGAGGTAAGGGTTCTGGCCAGGTGTGGGTGAATAGGCGGAGGCGGGAGATGTGGAAGATGAGGTCCCCAATGCAGGTGGACCTCTCTTGGGTCGGGGAGACCATCATAGGGAGTGTGTGTCGAAACTCATGCCCAGAAAGGAGGACAGCTGACTGCGGTCGAGTTCACACTTGTTGGGGTGAGTGACAACCCTACTTTGGAACAGAGGCGCAGAGGATGGTTGGTGTGGGATTGACACCAGGCCCAGGAGGGACCCAGGACAAGCCAGTCGTCCAGGTACACCAGGAGGTGAAAGTCCTCCTGTCTGGCCAGGGAGACCATCTCCTTGACCACCTTCGTGAATAGGAAGGGTGCCAGGGAGAGGCTGAAGGGGAGCGGCCTGAACTGGAACCCCTGATCTTTGCCAGACGAACCGTAGGTATCATCTGTGGGATGGGTGTATGAGGTTGGAGTAGACCCCGGTTAGGATGGGGGGATCTTTGTGATGGCCCCCTTTTGGAGGAGTTCTGAGACTTCCTGGCGAAGAGCCTCCGCCTGGCCCTGGGAGGGTCGCTGGGAGTGGAAGGGGGAGAACTATCAGAGGAAGGCGTTCGTGGGCTCAAGCCAAGCTGAACCCCTCCTGTAAGACTGCTACTATCCATGGGCTGAGGCTCATATGTCTCACTGGTGGGCATGCCGGGATAAGCTGCCCGCCAGAGGGGCTGAGGGGCCGGGGTGGAGGGGAGGAGAGAGTGGGAGGATAGAGGGGTAGCGGTCTGAGTTCTCCCTACTCCAGCTCCCCTCGTAGGTGAGTCCTCCAGTCACCTCCGGGGCCGTCCCTGCTGACCAAAATGAAAATTCTGCTGGGAAGTTTCATCTTCGGTCACAAGGGGGTTTTAGAGCACTTGGCGGGCCGAGCAGTGCGGGATGGGGCCTGCTTGGGATAGGGTTGGGGTCCGGTAGCACAGCACAGAAGACCCCGTCGTCTGCTCTGTGCTTAGTGTGAGCGAGACCATTTTACTGGCCAGCAGCTAAATAAAGCGGCCAGCTATTAACCAATCACCGTGAACATGCATACTGCGAGCAGCAGCA
>JADBJO010002848.1:102500-207500 GCA_016801955.1 Conus betulinus
CGTGGTCACCACCTGGTTTGGATCTGGCAGGTTACCTGTAGTCCCGCTGGTCGATCCTCCCCCCAGAGGAAAGGGACCGTGGACGTTGCCCAAGTGGAGAGCGGAATAAGTCCACTCCCCAACGTCCTGTAACCCTAGGGGAAATGTCAACAATCGACCGGGGTGCGTCGATTGCCGGGAGTCCGTGACACAGGTCTGGGCATGGCGGTGCCTGCGGCTGATGTCCCGGAGTTATGGTAAGCTTGGGGGTCCCAGGGACTGGGCGCAAGTCCGCCACCAGAGTAAGGACGCTCCTCGTGCACCAGTGGTGGCTGCAATTGTGCACGGTGGGGACAGCGTCATGAGCCTGCATGCTATTAGCGGGGGGAGAGCTAATGGCACCAGTTTCATTGAGGGCGAGTGATGGGTGGTGATTCTGTATGCATCCTGTCACCCGTGCTGGTCCACGCCTCGGCAAAATTTCCAAGGGACTGAAGGTCGCGTGACGCAGCATGATAGAGAGAGTTGTGTGTCTCACCGTGCGTTGGAAGGGAAGAAGGCAAGCCAGCCGTAAGGTGGGAAATCCTGCTCTCCCTGACGGGTAGGGTGTGAAATCCTGCTCCCACGTGACAGGTGGGAAACTACCCACTATACCACTGAGGACCTTGGGGGAGAAGGCGAATTCGGGTACAAATTCTAAAACGGGCTTTCCCTTTTTGGGGGTGGCCTGCATTGGACTGCGGGGAATGTTGAAGTAAATTTAGAAATGGTGGCAGCAGCCTGCCTTTCGCCCTTTGGACGCAGTGATCGTGTCCGCCGGTCGGGTAGAGGAGGTATCAAAAAGATGGTCGCGCATACACCGGCTGTACATTCTACCATAGAAAGAACGTTTTGCTCTGGGAATTGGCATGCAGGTCCTCCGGGACAAAGAGCGACTTCTGGAAAGCGATATGGCTCAACCCGTCGGTGCCCTACACCATCTTGGGCTATGGTGGCAGAGCAAACATGGAGCACATGACCACAAAGTGGAGACAAGTTGGTAGATCAAGAGATCGTAAAGACACTCGATCTACCTTGTAATAATGATAAATAAGGTACTAATAAATGTGCACAAGTTGGTTGATCAAGAGATCATAAAGACACTCGATCTACCTAGTAATAATGATAAATAAGGTACTAATAAATGTGCCCGGGGAAACCTCCGTACTGCCAAACCAGGTGGGGGGAAGGCGAAGCGGGGGCTGGTGTCTTGATGGGCGGGTTGGGCCTGCTCCGTGCCCACGGCGGGTGTGTCCTGTAGTCACCGGCGAGGGCGTGCCTGTTGGCCGAACCGAAAATTTTGTTGTTGGCGAGGTTTCGATTTAGACCTCTGTGAATTTAGTGGGCTTTTTGGCCGGCCCGGCGGTGTGAGATGGGCCTTGTCGGGATACGGAGTGGGCCTGATGGACCTGGGGTAAGACCGATAGGGGGGCCTGGAAGGGCGTGGCTGAGGCCGGGGGGCAAAGGACGCCGCCTGCTTGCGTTCCTCGACCGAAAGGGACATAGCCGAGTGGAGTACTCGCCAAAGAGCGAGTGATCCTGGCCCGGGACACACCGTAGGGATGCCTTGAGTGCCGGGGAGAGTGAGGAGCGTGCAAGCACCGCATCTCTAGCCACTAGCAGGCAATTGAAGTGGCTTGTTGCTGCGCTGTCCGCCGCAGCCGACAAGTGATGCGATATCCTGTTAACCAGGTGTCGCATAAAGGGATCGCTGAATTAACGAGATTCGTCCTCATGGTGTGGTTCGGAGCTCGTATCCGAAGGCACTGGGACGGCGCCGTCATCCCCAGGCCAGAGTACCTCCGCCCTCTGCAAGAGCATGCTAAGGTAGGCATGCCCTGCGTGGTGTGTAAAATGCCCATCCGGGCTACTCGGTCCCAGTCCTTTAACGCTTTAAAGAAGATGGTGCCCGAAGTAGGGGGGGCCCGGTTGGGTATCAGGCGACAATCCGATTGGGAGATGGCCCTCTCCCTGGTTGCCGGATTGTCTGCAAAGAGGGAGGTAACTGGGTGCTTCCTGCGGGCCCCGAGGAGGAGCTGAAGGGGGCCGCATTGGGCGCCGGGGGAAGGTCTTGACCCCGGCGGGGGGACGGCGTCTGCACCCCTGGCACGTTTTGCCGGACTCTCCCACAGCGATGTGAGGGACTGAGGTGCGACGATCCTGAGTTTGGAGCGTTGGGCTGGGGGCAGCCCAACGATCTCAGGGAAGGCCAAGATATCGGCAGAGGGAGGGGCGTCCCCCTCGGCACCAAGTCCGGTCGAAACCGTTCAATGGTGCGGATATCGTAAAGGGATGAGAAGAGGTCCTCATCGTCGTCGTCCTCAGGCTGTGGTGAGTCGAATTCCTGGGAAGGTTGGTCTTCCTCAGGGGGCATCTGCGCGGGTGCGTGAGGGTCCCGCCCTCGTTTGGGGTGGTGGGGGGGGGGGGGGCGGGCCCCTCGTGGCTCTGTGCTCGGCAGACAGGCTAGGGTGGGAGAGCCCAGACTGCCAATAGGACAGCGCCCGAGGTGCGAGACCAAGGTCGACCCAGGTATGCGAGGTTGGGTGCCACAAGTGACCATATAGCTGTTCTGGTTGGGAGTGGGTATTGAGCCACTGGTCTCTCTCGGGGGCATAGAGCCACTGGTCTCCGGGATATAAGCGGGCTGTGGCGGCCCAGAGTACTGTGCAGGGACTCCCCGGAGACCGGGGTAACCTTGAGCAGCAGGGGGGTATAGTGTTCGACCATGGTATGTCGTGTCCCCCCCCCCGGGAGCGTGCCGGGCCCCAGGGGAATAGGGCAGGTTACCTGTGGTCCCGCTGGTAGATCCTCCCCCCGGAGGAACGGGACCGAGGATGTTGCCCAAAAGGGGGGCCGAGTAGGTCGGACCCCCAACGTCCTGAACCCCTAGGGGAACCTGTGACGGGTGAGCGGGGTTGGTTGGCCGTCTTTGCGTATGTTCACAACCGGTGGAAGCACTCGGTGTGGCCATACGCCCAGAGTTATGGTTATGTGCATGGTCGTGCCATGACGTGGCCATAAAACTGCGTCCGGAGATAACGGGACGCTCCTCGTGCAGGGGTGTTGGCTGCACCTGTGCACGGTGGGGAAGAGCGTCGTGAGACGGCGAGTCCAGATGAGGGGGAGAAGTGGACCCGCGCGTCTCATAAAGGCGAGTGACGGGTGGTGGGTTCCTGCCCAAAACCGTCACCGTGCCTGTCTGCGCCCCGGCAAAGGTCCCCGGGGGCCGGGTCGCGTGACTCGGCATAGTAAATTGATGTCTGACTATGCGCAGGAAAGCTAGAAGGCAGGGTGGCTGGAGGAGAAGCGGAATCCCGCTTGGATGTTTTGGCTTGAGTGGGTCCCTTAAGGGGGGCCTTGCCCTTTGATTTTCTGGGCAGGTTGAACGATAAGCATTTGGAAATAGCAGCCGCTTGTCTTGTAGCTTTCGACCGCAACGGTCGTGCGTCCGGCGATCAGGTAGAGGAGGGAGAGTCCCGCGTCCCCTCCGCGGGAAGGTCGTCTCCATCTACCGCGGCCGTCCGTTCTCCCCGAGGAAAGAACGGTTTGCTCGGGTTGGAACCAACTCGTGGGTCCTCCGGGAAAGTGAGCGAACTCTGAACGTCAGAGATGCTCGGCCCAACCGAGTCCTTCACCATTTTGGGCAATGGCGCCAAGCAAAACCGGAGCACACGATCGTAAAGGGGAGACACGACGGTCGATCGAGGAGGGTATTAAGGTCGATCGACCGTGCGCACACAATAGAGATATAAAGGTAAACGACGCACATGATAGAAATATAAAGGTAAACAAGCCCGCACAGTGACAAAAACACAGCAGAGATGAGCGAAACCGTGCGTGAGAAACGACAGTGGTGTGAACCAAAAGTGCTGAGTAACGCCACGTGTAAATACAATGACGAAGGGCAATCGCGAGCGCTATGCACACGAAGCCGAGCGAGAAAATGAATGGGAGGAGTGTAAACCAAATGTAGGAAGCAAATTCTGGACGACAAACCACGTGTAAAAGCGTGGGCTAGAAAGCTGGTGCGACAAGTGAAGGAGACCGGCGCAAAACAAGATGGCGACGAGACCGGCCCGCGATCGTCGCACAGGAGGTTGTGGGATTGTGGTACAAGTGACGGCGAGATTAGAAATCGGAATTTAGGGGCGAAAAAAGGGCGTAAAGGTGAGTGAGAATGCAAGGCCGATGGACAAAAGGAGGCACAGAAAGCGCGATGAACGTGGCGATGGGAAATGCCGATCAACCTCGAACCGGTTACGCGAATAGGCAAGAACCGGGAGCACCACGATCGCGAGAATAATTCAGTAAATAAAGATTAGCCAATTTCAACTTGTTCATACTCCTCAACTACTCAACACTGTCAAATAAAAAATATCTCCACATCTAAAATGAACCTCTAACATGAAGTCTGTGTGTTTTTTTTATGGTATGAAAGAAGTGTGCTTTTATTGTGAACGATCTAAACACACAAACCATACACTGCGTTGGCGAGCTTGTGCAACGATTCAAGCCGCGGGCTATCCGTGACCCGCAAACAACAACATCCGGAAAAGTGTTCGGAACTTTGACACACTATATGCACAGCGACGATGTTGGTACCATATGAAACAAAAAAAAACCTGCAGAATTGATCGGTATAAAGTTCGTCATAGTTCCTTTTCATTAAGTGCCGCAAATTTTGTGCCGAAAGACTAGCATAAACTTCAAAAGCATATCAACATCGCTAATTCTGAACAAAAAACATATTGAAAGACCACTCGTTTTGTAGAAAAATCAATGCTCTTTTCGTTCGTATATAAGGACGCACAGGCTGCTGTGTGTGTATAAGTTCCGGCCAGGATAAAGAGAGAACCCCGTAGTCCAATCGGCATTCAGCATTCCGACACGGGGGGGGGGGGGTACGAAGCTGACACGATGTTCGAGTCGAGTGGCGAGTTTAAAAACCGATGGATCTCAACGATTTTGAGCGTGATCTTGGTAAGTATGCGAACGATTCATTTGTTTAAGCCCTTGCCCTGTTATTTTCAAGGAATTTGTGTTTCTTAACTCTGGAAATTATTTTAGAAGTGTTTTTTTTTTTTCATCAGACATGTGCTCGGTCGAGTGGTGGTGTGTGGTTGTTAGCTCCCGTGATCAGTACTAATGGTTGCAATCGGTGATCAACCTTTTAGTTTTAAAACAATTTCATAGAATAACTTTTACCCAAGCTCGTTCAGATTTTTTATAAAAAGGTTTATGATTTTTGTCTAGAGCGAAAATTACGAAGTAAGATTAAAATTTGGCAGCTGTAACTTCGACAGGGACGATAACTCAGGTTTCAGACCTCAATGAAAATTGAAAGTAGCAGTTGTTTTGGATTTAATTTGCAGTACTGTTTGTACCAAAATGAATCAATGAATTAAATAAAATCAATAAATTGATAAATAAATGAGATAAAAGGAAAATAAAAAAACTAAAAAGTAAACAAAAAATACTCATTAACTAATTAAAGAGAATGTTAGCTTGAAGCTGCAGTATGAGTGTGGCATATGTACTAAAAGATAGGAGTAAGAAAATCAGAATTTGGAAACTTGAAGCATGTATTATAATAAAATGACTAGCTGTGTGTGTGTGTGTGTGTGTGTGTGTGTGTGTGTGTGTGTGTGTGTAGCTGGTAGCATTCACTTAAAAGTCTTATTGAAAATTGTGGCAATGTGTATTTAAAAAAAAATTTTACTGTTGAATCATATATCCATAAATGATAGAACTTGGTATATAAAAAAAAAAAATGTTCTTCAAAGTTATCATGCACTTTCATTCACAGTCTCTGAATTCAAACAATCCATTTTCATCACTGATAGATCAAAACAAATGTCCAGTTATTAACTGTGTTCAGTTTATTCAAATTTTGTGTGTGTGTGTGTGTGTGTGTGTGTGTGTGTGTGTGTGTGTGTGTGCATGCATGCATGTGTGTGTGTGTGTGTGGTGTGTGTGTGTGTGTGTGTGTGTGTGTGTGTGTGTGTGTGTGTGTGTGTGATAAATTTCAGAAGATGACCAGTACCTGCAAGAATCTGACAGTAGCACTGAAGAAAGAACCACAAGAGCCAGATCATTCAGCACTTTTGGAACATGAAATAAATATTTGTCATCAGTCTTCTGATGATGAATCAGACTATGAATTTCCATTCAATTTCTCAGGCCAGGGACAGTCAGTAGCAGTTTTCTATGATGATGCATTTTACATTGGTCAAGTACTAGAAATTGTTAGACCTGACCTTGCTTGCATTTCCTTCATGGACCAGAAAGGAACAGAAAACCTGTTTAGATGGCCGTTGTCAGACTCCACTGGGGAAGTTGCAAGTAAATATGTCTTTTATTCAGACTTCAACATTCTACCAAAGAACAGAGTTTGGAGCATTGACTGTACCCAGCAGGGAACCCTGAAAAGAAGATACAAACAATATGTTAAAAAGTACTGTTAATGTTGGGGTACAAAATGGAGATGGCCAGTTTTATCTTAATGGTGATTGAAAAACAGGAACATGGAAAGAGGGTGATTTTTCTGGTATTTGAAAAGTTTTTTAAGACAGTTGTGATTTACTGTTCCTTTTGGACATATATTTCATTATTTGCCTGTTATTTGGAACATATTTGCTTGGTGAAATTCTTGAGCATTTGATTCTGTCCCCGTAATGACGGAATATATGTGGAATGTAGGTGATTTTGTTTACTTTGATGTAATTTGTACATAAAGGTGAAGGTTGAACTCATGGATGTTTTTACCTTTAGGTTCCTTCTTCAATGCTGATTATTTTGATACCTCTACTTTGTCTGTAGCATGTGTCGTTCCAGAGTTATGGGTTGTTAAGTAACGGTACCCTGTGTTTGCCACAAAATGACACGTCGACACAATCAGCATTTTAGTCATTTTTGAAGAGGCAGGCAGCAAAAAAAATGAATAATCATTGAGCTCTGGAAAAAATAGGCTCAGTGTATCCATCACAGATAATAACTCTGCCAATCTGAGAGTATATTAGGTGAATAGTTCAGAAGATATGAGGGTCCAAACATGGCCCCTTGGCAAAAACGTGAAAAACGCCATTTTTTTACCCAATTTTAAAGCTCAATATCTCAAAAACTATTAAACCTATGGCCTTGAAATTTGGCATGTGTATCACTTTTAATGGGGTCTTTTGAAAAATACAAAAACATTCCATATTTTTTCAAGTTAAAAAATAAAACATTACATTAACTCATTCTGTATTAGCTATTTTCTCCCCTTACCTCCCCCAGAAACTGACCATTTCTATACACATTTTTCTTAACCCTTACATGGCTCACTGCCAATGTCGCCAAAATGTGACCATCTAGGGTTACCTAACTCCCAATACTCTCACTCTCCAAGTTGATGTGATAGAAAGCTAGCTATAAACATCATAGCTGGGGATTCCCTGACCTGTGCTCACAGCCATTTGCTTCGTCAGAGCGCTGTTCAGTTGAGTGTTTTTTACCGATTTTATACCGACTGTTTTTTTTCCATTCACTATGACGTCACACCAAGCATTTCATGTACTCACCTTGCTGTACATTTCCTACAGATCAGGTGCTGGAAACATTGAACAGATGGTCAGTTGATCCTGATTCAGATGAAGAAGACCCAGATACTGACCATGAAACATTATGGGATAGCTAGAGCCTGACTGAATTACTGCAAAATGAGGCGTTGGACGCATGCCAAGTGGTGGGGAGAGAACAGAGAATGTGTTATGTTAGGCGGTGAGCAAGACGAATAGCTAAGACTAGTAAAAGGCAATGAACTTCAAACACAGCTGGCTTTTAGGGCTAGGTTGAAGGGGGCGTGGCCGACGACAGAACATGTCAGAGGTGAGCAGCAGAGATGTGTTTGGGTGGGAATTATGATCAGCTTGAAAGGCTCCCCAGCTTTCAGAGACCAACTGGCAAGTGAATGACTTTGTTTTCATAAAAAATATTGCTTTCAACAGTGAAAGTGAAAGGGATGTGTGTGTGTGTGTGTGTGTGTGTGTGTGTGTGTGTGTGTGTGTTCTCTTTTTCTTTTTTTCTTGTGTACCAGTTTGGCATAAGTGTGTGTGTGTGTGTGTGTGTGTGTGTGTGTGTGTGTGTGTGTGTGTGTGTGCGTGCACGCGCGCGCGCGCGCATGTGTGTGTGTGGTCCCTGCTACTGGAGTAGTTGGATTTATGGCTGTTTTTTTTTCCATTTTTTCTGTTGGATATACTATACTTTCTGGTCTTCATTTGTGAGTAGAGTATTCTTCCTCCCTTGTTGTGAGTTTGTTGACATGCTTTTTTCTTTTTCACACTGAGAAGAAAGATAACATTCATAACATTCATTTTTTTTATTCTGCATTTTTTTTGCACTTGAAATTACTAAAAATTTGAAATTGTTGTTGATTAACCATTACTAACATGTTATAATATAATACAAATACAGTGTATCTCTTCCATTTTACAAATAATGGCATGCAAATTTGGTTGTATAGTTCCAGATATATCCGTGTTTCACATATGCTGGTATAAAATAAGAGGTTTTTTTTTTTTTTTTTAAATGGCTGGTGATGGGATTTATGGAAAATAAGAACTGCTGGTGGTGAAAGGGTTAAATCATTAAAAGAAAAAAAAAAAGAATGGACAGACTTGTGATTTTTTAAAGTTATGTTTATGAACGACTGAAACCACAAACAATATACCAAAGTAACTTTTCTATTTAACTGGTAATCCAGTATGCATGCCAAAGAAAATGAGATTTTGTGTGGGTGGTACATACCCTATGAACAAAAAGAATTCTATTTACTGGTTTTATGCCCTGAAATTATCAACTGTTTGCAACAATTCAACGGCTTCAGTCACATTGTTACAGCGATTTGTAGTGTTTCTTTCACCATGCATGCTTGATGAAGAAACAGACAATGCTATGTTGCCATGTCAAGCCAAAGCGAGATGGTGACGTGGTGTGAAAAACCTCTGCTGGCGAGCATTCAGCTTGCAAAGCCTAAGTACTTGTACATCTGCACTCTAATTAGTAAGCAGCAGCTATCTGTAACAAGTAGTTTCCTACAAAAGGTTTGCTCACTTCGGAGAAAAATCCAAAGCTTTGGACTGCATATGAGGTCCTTAGAATACAAAGGTTGTAAAAATAAAGACAGGATATGCGATCCTTTGTAAAAAAAAAAAAAGAGTTCAGCTATTGTAAAAAAAGAGTTCAGCTATTTAATATTAGTATAAAAGAGTTAAGCTATTTAATATAAAGATTCTCCATGTCATAATTAAAAAATGTCCCTATCTTGTATGGTCAGGCATGTCATATTTATTCCTGATGCATGACTTTTGGTCAGTGCCGTCTCATGGTTTCCTCAGTGAATGTGGGGTTCAGGTGACTGGCTGTCCTATGCTCAGTGCACTGCTCAGTGTGCCCATGATATCATGGCATAAGGAATTCCCATCACTCCTTGCTGCACCATACTGTCTCATCATGGACAGAGAGAGGATGACAACGACAGACGGACACACCATAAAGAGAGAGTAAGAGACAGCAAAGGTAGGAAAAGTAAGATAGAATACCTACTGAATAGGAATTGAACTCTGCCTTGAGGACACAGTGACCAAGTGTTGGTTGCCATTGCAACTTGCGGCCGCTGTGTGTTTTCCCAGGTAAAATTTCTTGAACACCTCCTGTAGATGCACCATCTGAAAAAAACACAATATTAAAGCACACAACCCTAGTCTGGAGATCTAGGCATGAAGACAAAAACTAGTCAGTCACCATATACTGATGAATTTTTATGAAGATCCTACATGTTAAGTTTCAATGTCAATATCACTCTACCATTCTTTGAGCAACATTAGTAGAATCTGGCCATACTTTATGACAACATACTAAACCCCTTCCATTTGAAAAACATACTGGTGCATAATTTACAGTGCTCTTTACCTCCATACCATTCTGGAAATGTGTACAGCTTCAATTCATGCTGCTTACAGCCCAGCTGATTGCAATGGGCCATCAAATGGGGTTGTCAACTCACTGAAGTCAACTCTCAAAACAGATGTCTCTCTATCGCACACACACACACACATACACACACACACACACTAATTCTTTTTTTTTTTTAATCTAAAAACAAGCAGGAATTTCATTCAAATGTTTCTCCACATAACGTTAGTCTTAGATCACATGAAAAATGCTTCTTTCTTTCTCAAACTAGCATACACACACAAAAAAATCACATGAGGTGGAATATCTCTAGACAGGGTTTCCTTGGTGCCTGCTGTAAAGTCTTTATGTCTGACATCATGTAAGTCCCAATACTCTATGAGAACATACTGTAGAGTGAGTGGTACTTCACATGGAATGCACCACAGAGCCAAATCTAGTTCTTCCCGTACTATGGCCAAATAAAACTGTCAGGTTTTCGCTCTGTTTTGCCATAATCTTTTTTGAAACTAACAATGCTCCCTTGTTCTTTTTCTGCCATACTGTGGCTTGCATTGACCTTTTCTGTAGCAGCATTATCAAGTCTTGATTCGTGCATTCTAAGGAATCAGCTTTGTTCACAAAAAGTGCTGAGGGCAACATACCTCAGCTGGCAGCAGGACTTCACATGGCGTGTAGGTGGGCCAGTAACCCATGGTCAGGATGTTGACTGTCAGGTCAATGACCCAGAGGAGTCCAGGTACTGTTGGTGCTGTTTGAAGGCCAGAACAATGTCTTTGGACAACTCCATGTCTTTGAACATTCCTTCCAGCTTGCTGGTAAACCCACCTCCACACTCTGCAAAACACAGTTTCCATGCATCAACCTGGTGCTGGTATGTGAAACAATAACAATACCACCGGACTCGTTTCCTTCAATGTTAACATGCTGACATGTTTCTCTTTTTAAAAAAATTTTTTTTGCTCATACTCTGAAAGACTCAAAATTTCTGTTTTCGGGAAGTCAAGATCCATAAAGTTTGCACGCACAATTTATAGGTTTAACATCTTCCAGATTATTCATCAGCTGGGTACATACTAAAATAAACCTTTTGCATGGAGCTCTGAACAGCTAGGCTATTCTGGGCATCAAGATAGTATTCAGAAATGCAAATTTCACTCCCACGAGATTTTAAAAAAAAAAAAAAAAAAAAAAGAAAAGAAAAGGAAAGGGGGGAATAAACCCAGCTTTTTCTCATACATACCTGTCCAAACTAGTGCCTTATTCTTACCTGGCATGAGTCGCATCCTACCAATCAAGATTCCCTAAATTTCTGGTGGGAGAGAAGGAACCTGATCCAAGTCTCCTCGCACATAAACTCCAGAGTAATAATCTTTCTTACAAAACTAACTTCTACCAGTCATTAACAGTTTGTAGTAGTGTTCCTTTTCCTACTTGGCCGGCATACACGTTACCTTGGCTTCTCTTTTCAAATTTGTCTTTTCTTGAGCAACACAATCCCACAAGAGGTCTTTCTTCTTGGTAGCCGTTATGAACCTTTGCTTCTTCATAGCACCCATATTTTCACATCCTCATCATCTGCTACCAGCTTTGGTGTCTTGCGCCAACATTCATGAGACTTAATTTTTTGCACAATACCCTTACGCCAACATTCATGAGACTTAAGTTTTTGTACAATACCCCTTTTTATTGCTACATCAATGAAAATTTTAATTTGATTGTGTTTCAGCTTCTAAACCCAAGTTGAGGGATCATCTGCTACCAACTTCTTGCTTAAGGTGCTCCTACAGCAATTGGTGTCTTCTCACCAACTTTCACGAGACATTTGTTGATTGCACACAATGTGTTATTTTTCAAGCATGCATCTCATGTGCATCATTATACGACATGGAGGTTAATTTCAACTCTGACACACATTCTAACTTATAACTGAGTCCATTTGATCTCAGTCTGCCAGTTCAGGGTCGCATGTCAGACCATGCTTCCAGACACTTTAAATTTGTCTGGGCACTCGGGTTTGTCAAGATTGTCCAGCGCCTTCAACCTTCCCACATATCGCTTTCATCCTCTGAGCACCTTACCAGTTAAGTCAGAAGGCACAGAATTGTAAAGGAAGATGTCATGACCCCAGCAATACTCCGCACTGGACAGTTTCTAATTTGGTAGAAGATCTAGTACAGGCTGCTGAATAAAAAAAGTGAAACCCCCAGTAAGCATCGACTGGGAGGACAGGACGATTTGACCCACTCGTTCAGGACTTGGGTATCTCTGTAAGTAAGAGTGTGGATGCACATGCCAACTACTGTGATTTTCAGGGTTATTATTTTGAATTTCCTAATTTTTTGTGATGATTCTTCCGTGACATCAGTGATTTCACCTGCTTGTTCAACTATGGTAACTCCAGGTCAAGGAACACAATTCAGGCAACGCTTCACTTCTTTCTGGTCTTGAGACACGCCTCTCTGGCTTTGGAACTCACAGTGGACGAGAGATTAGAATGTGCGAATGGTACACTGGGGAATCCAAGTTAGAATCTGATGAAGAGCTTAAAAGGGGATGAGGTTGGGGGGTGGGGGACTGGGGAGGGGACCAACATTCTCCTTTCTTTCTCTAAGTGGTTGAACAGGGTTCCTTTTCTATCAAGATTTCCTTAATATTTTTTGCTTAGCACACTGTTTTTGCACACAGCCTTTGGTTTCATGTCAATTGGACGGGCAGTCTTTTGTATACTGGCATTAGGTGGCTCCAACTATGTAGACTGCGAACTTGTCAACAAACAAAAAGGACTCGGAACCCAGGTTTACAGAACTGAAATCTCACTGATTTTGATGCTGAAGAGAACAAGAGAAAGAATGCTACCATGTGGTACACCCAACTCCTGTTCCTGGATGTCTGACAGGATGGTGCCAACACAAACTTGGAAATCCTCGTCAGCCAGAAATATTTAATCAAAAACAGGCAGATGACCTCAAAAACCTAGTTTATGAAGGTCCACAAGAATTCCATACTTCCAAGTAGTACCATAGACCTTCTCCAGATAGAAAATGATAGCTATCACAAGTTGTCTGTTAATACAGGCGTTGCAGATGGTGATTTCAAGATGAACTAAATGGTCAAGGGCAGAGTGGTACTTTCGGAACCTGCATCAATCTTTGGCCAAAAGGCTATCGGTTTCCTGCTTCCACATCACACAGAAGTTGCCCTGGTGTCCAGTCTTCACTCCATAACCTCTCCTGCAGCTGAGACATTAAACAAGCTTCTCCTCGACGTCTTGAATTGCCATGCCCCATCAACCTGACCCAAGGTGTCTTCTCGTCCGCCCACCCCTTGGTTTCCAGCAGTGCTCCCCCGTGTACGTGACGCCAAATGTAAAAGGAGGAGAGCAGAGAGACAGTGACTAAAGACTGGTTTGATCGTCCACAAATATTACAATTTGCAAACAAAACTGTCAACACAATTGTACAGCAAGCGAAGACCACATTCAACAATGCACAAATCCTCGCATGCACTACATCCAAGCAACTGTTCAAAGTGACAGATACCGTAATGGGCAAAACCAAATCTTCTCCACTCCCTTCATCAGTTCCACATAAATTCTGTGACTGTTTTTTGTTGAGAGAAATAAGAACTATTCGTTCCAACCTTGACTCCAAAGCTGTGCGCGCTGACTTTCACCATGATTCATTTTGTGGCTCTCTGATGTCTGCCTTTGAACCTGTATCTGATTCTGATGTTAAAGAAGTGATCATGAAAACTCCGATCAAGATATGTATTTTAGATCCACTACCATCTTCTCTGTTGTCTCTTGTCTTTGATGATTTGTGCCATATATAACGGCAATTGTCAATGAATCCCTATGCTTAAGAAACCCTTCCTTGATGCAGCTAACATGGGGAGTTTGTATTATACTCCCTGTTTGGCTAGTATACTTACCATGTCAGACCATAGCATTCTACGGCAGTAAGTCAGCTCTGCCAGGCCGAAGTTTTTTGTGGCTAATGCAGTATTAACCCTCTTCAGTATGCACTTATCTGAGCTTAGTTACACCGAAAACCATCGGCAAGATAGGTACTCCGTAATTTGAACATGGTTACCCAATTAAAAAAATAATTTAAAAGAGAGGAAAGGAAAGAATGAAATGAATATATATGTTGCTATATCGTAAGTTTGAAGAATGCCACATGAGCCATTTACTCGGGGGGGAAAAAAAAAATCTTCTTCTTCAGAACTTTCTTCCGAATCGTAGTTCATCATACCTGGAACCTCATCCCAGTCAAAATCTAGGTCACTCTAAGCTTCATCACCCAGCACTTTCACTAAGTCTTATGCCGTAAATTCTACAAATCACAGTATCTCCATCACTAAATCTCATTATAGAACGGCAGAGAAATCAAGGTTAGCCATGGTGAAAAACAGCATTTCGACTTCAAAACTTTAAAAATCCGTAACTCGAGAACCACGGCACGTATCAACTCGCGGTTTTTTGCAGACGGTAGAAAATGGCTACAGGAAGAAGGAAATCATGTTCTCGTGAGACTTCCTTTTCTACGAGAAACATGGCGGCGCCCATTGTTGCCATGTGTTTTTACCGGGCGCTGGCAGGCACTCAGCATTTTGGCTGTGTGATTTCCGGTTGGGCGCTAGCGGGCGCCCGCTTGTCAAGAGGGTTAAGACAGTCAGTGACGCCCACCCTACTTCCACTGTAGGAAGAAGCCGGTGTCCACTTCCTGTTCCTCATTCAGCGAGGCCTGCGTGCAAGGTAACCCCGAGAACCTTGGCGCTAGAGGGGAAGATAGGGCGGGCATTAGAGTCTGACATGGTAAGTATACTAGCCAAACAGGGAGTAAAATACAAACTCCCCATTTTGGCATCATATACTATACCATGTCAGACCATAGCAGGATTTACAGGAATAGGCAGAGGGGCAATCGCCCTAGTGGTTCTTGGGACTGACCAATATGGCTGCATTAGCCGCCACAAAGGAGATCCCTTCAGAACCATCAGCCCTGATCATACGGATGTCCCTTAAATAAAAGCTTATAAAGGGATTTTCCAAACGCCGGCAGGCTGCCTCAAGGAGATGGCGCAAGGGGACAGAGTGCTGGAATGCTGCGGAAGCGGCCAGGGCTCTGACCTCATGTGCCCAGGGGGATAAGACGGAGAGATCCTTGGATGCCTGGGCGTAGGCAGATCTCACCGTCTGGGAGAGCCACCTAGAGACAGAGCCAGCCGAGATGTCCTTCTTATTGCTGGGGTTGATAGAAATAAGGAGACGTCTGTGGGAGGCGCGCCTGGGGCGCGAACGTTCCCAGTAGTATCTGAGGCACCTGGAAGGGCACAGATCCATGTCCCTCCCACTCTCCCCGCTTCCTAGGATATCCGCCAGCGAGCAGATGATGAGGGCTGGGGAGGGAGTGCCCGGTTAAGCTGCCAGTCCTGATTCTTAGCTAAGAATTCAGGAAGAAACTTAAGAGAGACCGAGCCGTCCCTGTGGAAGGCAATGTCTCTGGGGTCCCCGCTGAGACCGTGGATCTTGCTTCGCCTTCTGGCCGAGGCCAGGGTGAGGAGAAAGGTGGTCTTCATGGAAAGAAGGTCAAAGGGCAAAGTGGCAATACGCTCAAAAGGGGTTTTCTGAGAGCGTTGAGAACGACAAAAAGGTCCCAAAGGGGAATGCACCTATGGGACTGGGACTCACGTAGAGCGACCCCCCTAAAAATCTCTCTGAGAAGGAAGTCATTCTCAAAGGAGGGCCCGCTGAGTTGGTGGATGGTCATGCAGATGGCCGACCTGTAGCCCCGTATGGAGCTAGCCAAGAGCTTGAGGGAGGAGGATAGGTGAGATAGAAAATTTCCTATCTGGATATTGAAGGGCGATCATGGGGAACAGAGTTCATGGGGAAACAGAGTTTTCTGAGCACTAGGAGACCCATTTCTCCCATCAGGAGTCGTAGAGGGACTCTGTGCTTGCCCTGCAAGAGGGCGTCGCGAGGTCCTGAAGGTCCTGCGAGGCTTCTGCCCCCGCGAGAATGTTTAGGACGGACTTGGACCTGTCCATCCTGGCAGTAGGGGCAGGTGCTCGCAGTCGGGCTGGCACAGGAGCCAGGCGTGGAGGCGGAGCATCTGGGGGTTGGAGTAAGGGCGACCAGAACGGTGTTGCCTGAGCATGTCCCACCGGGTGTCAACTGGAGGGGTGGTACATGGGTGAGTGACTTGAGGTCCAGAAACCAGAACTGAGTCAGCCACCATGGGGTTATGAGAATGAGTCTGGGTCTTTCAAGTCTTGCCTTCCTGATCACCTTGTGGAGGATTAGGAAGGGAGAGAAGGCATATACTATGAAGCCCATCCAGGGAAGGGAGTGGGTGTTGATTGCATATGCTTGGGGATCCGGGACGGGAGAGACATACACTGGCAGATGATGACTGAATCAGGTGGCAAGCAGGTGCTCGGAGTCAGGCTGGCACAGGAGCCAGGCGTGGAGGCGGAGCATCTGGGGGTTGGAGTGAGGGCGACCAGAGTGGGGTTGCCTGAGCATATCCCACTGGGTGGTCAACTGGAGGGGTGGTACATGGGTGAGTGACTTGAGGTCCAGAAACCAGGACTGAGTCGGCCACCATGGGGTTATGAGAATGAGCCTGGGTCTTTCGAGTTTTGCCTTCCTGATCACCTTGTGGAGGATCAGGAAGGGAGGGAAGGCGTATGCTATGAAGCCCGTCCAGGGAAGGGAGAGGGCGTCGATTGCATATGCTTGGGGATCGGGGACGAGAGAGACATACACTGGCAGACGATGACTGAATCGGGTGGCAAACAGATCGACCATGGGCCTGAACCAATGTTCCCACACCAAGGTTAGTGTGAGCCTGCTGAGGGTCCATTCTGTGTGGAGGACAGACCTGGAGCGGCTGAGAGAGTCTGCCAGGATGTTGTGCTTCCCCGCTATGTGTCTGGCGTGGTGGGTGATTCCATGTGCGTGACGCCAGCGGAGGAGCGCCTCTGTCTGGAGGGAGAGGCTGATTGAACATGCCCCCCCCCCCCCTTGTTTGACATAACAAGCCACCGAGGTGTTGTTCGTGAGCAGGAGAACAAGTCGGTGTGAGGCCTGGGTGTGGAAGTGGAGGACGGCAAACCTGACCGCTTCCAGTTCCAGGACGTTGATGTGGAAACGGGCAGTCTGTGGGTCCCACACTCCCGAGGCATGACTGTTCTTCAAGTGGTCTCCCCAGCCCGAGTTGGAGGTGTCTGTGTAGAGTTCCAGGGCCTGGGTGGGGAGGGAGATGGGAACCCCGGGGTTGAGTGTAAAGGGGCTGAACCACTCCTCCGTGGCCCAAAGGAACCAAGGCCCGAGGGGAATGGTCTGATCCCAGGGGTCGGAGGTCAGGCGACCAACGATGGCGGAACTCCCTTTGGAGTTGATGCTTGGGGACCCGGCCAAGGGGAATGAGTGACGATAGGGACTCCATCATCCCCAAGAGGGAGGAAAGGGTCCTGGCCGACGTGTGTGGGAGGTTAGGCGGAGGGCGGGAGATGAGGTCCAGTAAGCGAATGGACCTCTCTGGGGTCGGGGAGACCTGCATGGAAATCGTGTCAAAACTCATGCCCAGAAAGGAGAACCGCTGACTGGGGCTGAGTTCGCACTTGCTGGGGTAGGTGACAAACCCTAGTGAGGAACATTGGTGCAGAAGTTTGGATGTGTGGGCTAGGCACTGGGCCCGGGAGGGAGCCAGGACGAGCCAGTTGTCGAGGTAGACCTGGAGGCGAATGTCCTGTCTGGCGAGGGAGGCCATCTCTTGACTACCTTCATGAAAAGGAAGGGTGCCAGGGAGAGGCCAAAGGGGAACGCCTGGAACTGAACACCCAGCCCCACCAGACGTACCGAAGGTATCGTCTGTGGGACGGGTGTATAAGGATCTGAAAGTAAGCCTCCTTCAGATCTACTGAAGTGGCCCAGTCCTGACAGTGGATGGAGTCTCTGATCTGGGACAGGGTCTCCATCTTGAATTTGATGGGTCTGAGGAACTTATTGAGGGGGGAGAGGTCGAGGATGGGCCTCCAGCCTCCTGAGGGTTTGGGAACCACGAAGAGGTGGGAGTAAAACCCGGGGTTGGGATGGGATATCTCCGTGAGGGCCTCTTTTTTGAAGGAGTTCGACTTCCTGGCAAAGCGCCTCTGCCTGAGCAGGAGGGGGTTCGCTGGAGGAGGGTGGAGGAGAGACCAGGAGAGGGGGGCGTTCGTTCGTGTGCCCAAGGCAGGCGGAAGCCCTCCTGTAACACTGCCACTATCCATGGGCTGAGGCCCATATGGTGCACTGGTGGGCATGCCGGGACAGGCTGCTTGCTAGAGGGGCCGAGGGACCTGGGGGTAGCGAGTCTGCCGGTCACCTCCGTGGCTGTGCCTGTTGGCCGAACCGAAAATTCTGCTGGGGGGTTTTCGGTTTCTGCCTAGAGATGGAATTGGGGCACTTGGCGGTCCGTGTGGTGCGGGGGGTGTCTTGCTGGGGTAAGGCTGGGGTCTGGAGTGGGAAGTTGTGGAATGGAAGGTGGGTCCAGCAGGGCGAGGATGGCGAGGGGGCCTAACTGAGAAGGCCGCAGCCTGCCTGCGCTCTTGAACTGAGTGGTTGATGACTGCAGTCGAATAGTCACCGAATAGGGACTGCTCCTGACCCAGGATGCACGCAAGGCCGCCTTGAGCGCTGGGGAGAGATGGGACTGTGACAAGACAGCATCTCTGATGGCCAGTAGACAGTTGTAGTGACTCCTGGCTGTGCTGTCCGCCGCAGCCAAAAGGTGATGCCCCATCTTGTTGATAAGAAAAACACATCAAGGGGTCGCCAAAGGGGCGAGAGTCTGTCTCATGGTGCGACTCAGACTCGTCAGCGTCTGAGGACACAGAGACAGCGCTGTCCTCCTGTGACCAAAGCTCCTCCGCTCGCTGCAAGAGCATGTTGAAGAAGACATGCCCCGCAGTGGAATGCAGGATCCCCGTTCTGGCTATCCTGTCCCACTCCACCAGGTTCTTGATAGAAGTGGTGGTGGAGGTGGGGGTGGAGGTGGGGGTGGGCGCAGGTGGGGAGTAAGCCGGCAGTCGGCGGGAGGAATGGTAATTTCCCTGGTGACTGGATTGGAGGAGAAGAGGAAGAAGACATGGGGGCCCTGTCGCGGTCCTGGAGGAAGGATCCTACTGGGGCCGTGTTAGGGGCAGAGAGGAACTCAATCCCCGGAGGAGGAACGGCCTGAGCACCCTGGCAAAAGATGCTGAGAGCTCTCCCACAAAGAGTTGAGGGGTCTGAGAGGCGACGATCTTTGGCCGAGATCGCTGGGCTGGGGGAGGGGTGGGGGCGTACCTGGCGAAATAAAGAATCTTGTCAGAGGGTGGGGTTCCCTAACGACAAGCTCTGATCGCCATGACTCCGTGAGGGAGAAGTTGCCAGATGGGGGAGGGACTCCTCTACCCCATCCTCAGACTGTGGGGGATAGGGATTCTGGAGGGGATGCTCAGATCCATCCTCTGGATGCAACAGCAGGGGTGCGTGGGGGTCCCACCCTAGCTGGGTAGTAGGGGAATGCCAGGGCGAGTCCCTGGTGGCTCCATGATCGGCGGGCAGACTAGGGGGGAGCGCTGATTTGACAGTGCCCGAGAGGGAGGAGGACCAAGGTCGAGCCAGCTGGAGGTAGCTGGATGCCACATCCGACCGTAGAGGGAGTCACCTTGTTTGTTGCTATTGAGCCACTGGTCCCTCTCGGGGGGCATAGAGCCACCGGTCCCCGGTGAGTATGGCAGGTTGTGGCGGCCCTGGGGCAGGGTTTCCTCGGGGACCTGGGTAACCTGAGACACCGGGTGTGTGTGTATGTGTGTGTGTGTGTGTGTGTGTGTGTGTGTGTGTGTGTGTGTGTGTAGCGAGAGTGCGTGGTCCCTCGAACCCACCCCGGGGAGTGCACTGCCTCCTGCACCTCCCCGATGTGATCCATGCCAGCTCCCTGTGAAACAGGAGAGGCGGTGGGTGGCATGGTAGCCGAGCCCCCTGCCCACATGAATGCGGACTGGGATGGCTGCGATGACGTGTCCACCCCAGAGTTCGGATCCGGTAGGTTACCCGTGGTCACGCTGGTCGATCCTTCCCCTGGAGGAATGGGACCGCAGACGCTGCCCAAGTGGGGAGTGGAGTAAGTCCACTTCCCAACGTCCTGTACCCTAGGGGAAAATGCGACAGTCGATCGGGGTGGGTCGACCGTCAGGGGTCTGATCACAGATCCAACCGAGTCAATGCCTGCGGCCAAGACCCGGAGTTGTGGTCAGTGGGGGAGTCCCACCAAAGACTGGCCATAAACTTCTCCAGTGATGCACCCAAAGATGCCTGGCCATAACAGTGGGGGGAGTCCCACCAAAGACTGGAGTGTTGACCCTCCTCATGCCTGGGTGGTGGCTGCACCCGGGCACGGTGGGGAGAGCGTACTGAGGCTGTGTGTCGTCAGTGGGGGGAAGGCTGACGGCACAAGGCTCATGTTGGCGAGTGACGGGTGGTGATTCCGACCGTGAGCCGTCACCCATGCCGGTCCGCGCCTCTGCAAGGTTCCTCGGGGGCCGAGGGTCGCAAGACACAGCATGATGGAAAGATGTCTCCGTGTGCGTCCGGAGGCGAGAAGGCGAGGTGGCCGGGGAAGGACAAGAATTTCGATGGGAACTTTTGGAATGAACAGGCCCTTTATGAGGAGCCTCGCCTTTGGATTTTTTAGACAAGTTAAAAGGCAAGGATTTAGAAATGACGGCTGACTGCTTGCTCGCCTTCGTGCGTCTGCTGGTCAGGTAGAGGAGGTATCAAAATGGCAGTTGCACGTCCCCTGCGCGGAAGCCTCCTCCACACCAGCCGTATGTTCTTCATTTGAGAGAACGGATTGTCCCCGAGGAATTGACACGCAGGTCCTCCGGGGCAGCAGTGAGCGTCCCCGAGCAGTGGAGCGGCTCGACCTGTTGGCGTCCTTCACCCACTGGGGCGGAAACAATCACTGAACACACGATGTGAACAGGCGACATCACTGAACACACGATCGTGAACAGGCGACAAGGTGGTGGATCGAGGAATAGAAAAAACTCGATCGACTTATTGAAAAGCACAAGGAATACAGCAGTAATGACTCGATCGAGCAAAGCGACGATCGAAATAGTCAGGGAACAGTACTAAACAGTACTGTTGTGGTGGAAAAAAAAAAACTCGATCGTACAACGCACGACAGTAAGTAGCGGTGCAAAGCAAAATGGTGGAGACGACCGGCGTGGGGAAATGGGCGGTCCAGTGATCGATGAGAAAGATTGTCGAGGGGAGATTGAGACAAGATTGGAATAAATGTGCGAAAACAGGGGATCGCGTTGACAGGCAGTCGGTAAAGGCTGGATGGAGGAATGAGTTCCGAGGAGGAACAAACTCTAAATCTCGGCGACGAAGTTCTGAAATGTGAATGGCACAGAAAACAAAGTCGCGAGGGCAAGTGAATGAAAAGAAGCTAACGCAGGAGAGTGTGGGATAAACAAAACATGCCAACCAAAGCCTCACTCGGCAAGGGTGTGAGGGTTTTTTTAGCACGAAAGCCACAACTAAACAAGTAAAGAAGCAAAACACAAGCAATCTTTACAAACGCAAAGTAAAGGCCAGACAGAGCACAAGACTTATCTTGCTTGGGCAGCAGGCCGAAGATGAATGAGGAATAGGAAGCGGACACCGGCTTCTTCCTAGGGTGGAAGTAGGGTGGGCGTCACGTGACTGTCTTAATACTGTGTTAATACTGCATTAGCTGCAAAAAACTTCGGCCTGGCAGAGCTGACTAACTGCCATAGAATGCTATGGTCTGACATGGTATAGTATATGACGCCAAACTTAAAAACTACAGGCCTGTTTCTAATTTACCTTTTCTTTCTAAAAACACTGAAAAGATTGTCCATCTTTAACTCCACAATCACCTACACTGCAACAATTTCCTCTACCCTTTACAGTCTGCTTACCACTTTGGCCACAGTACAGAAACTGCTCTCCTGAAAATTGTGAACAAACTCTTACTGGCTCTCGATGATAATCAAGTATCTCTGCTCTCTCCCTTCTTGCCTTTTCCGCTGCTTTGACACCACTGATCACTCAATTCTTTTGTCTCATCTGCACAAAACTTTCAGTATTTCTGATAAAGCACCGTCATGGTTTCAGTCTTATCTCTCTGATCAAACTCAATTTGTCTCTGTAAATGGTTTCTCCTCTCAACCAGCTGTTCTCCAGTACAGAGTTTCCCCAGGGATCCGTCTTGGGCCCCCTCCTTTTTGTACTCTATACCAATCCTATCTCCAACACTGTTGCCGATCACAGCCTGTCTCACCACTAATTTTCAGATGACAATCAAGTTTACATATCCAGTCTCTCAGATGCCTTCTGCAATCCAGCGCACACAGTCGTGTATCATGGACATAAAATCTTGGACGACAATTAACAAACTTCAGCTTAACAATGAAAAAACTGAAATGATCTTCTTTGCACCCAAAAGACTTCTTCATCTGACTGTATCCCAAACTCTATCAAATTGGAAAATTGCCTCATTCAGACATCTTCATCTGCATGGATTTTAGGTGTTACCCTTGACTGCGCACTTTCCTTCCAGCAACACGTTTCCACCGTCTGCCAAGTCTATTACTTTCAGCTTCGCCACACTGGTGCTGTGCAACATCTCTCTGATGATGCCAATAAACCCCTTGTTTCTGCTTTCATTCTATCTAGACTTAATTACTGTAATTCTCTTCTAGCTGGTTGTCCTCAGAATCCTCTCCGTCATCCAGAAAGTACAAAACAATACTGCTCGTTTGATTCTCAGACAACCCAGATCTTCTCATGTCACTCCCTTACTTCTTTCTCTTCACCGGCTGCCGATCGAAAAACGAATAGACTACAAACTTCCTTACCCTGCTTTAAATTTTTGAATGGCTTAGTTCCTTCCTACCTTTCTGATCTCCTTCATCTCTATGTTCCTTCTAGGCAGTTGCGTTCTTCTCCTGACAACACTCTGCTCAAAATCCTTCGACTTCGACTAAAACCTATGGCGATTATTCTTTTTCTTTTCAGGGTCCGGTTTCTTGGAATAAATTCCCAGTATCTTTGCATACTTCAAACTCTCTGTCTTCCTTCAAGACTTACTTGACTTATGCCTCTCGATTCCTTGAGGAACATAGGGCCGCGACGACACTCCTCCAACACACGCAATTTTGGCAGGTCCTCCTTAGCTGGGCCCACGTCATTCTGGTGACCTTCACCTCAGCGTCGACACTCCTGCGCCAAGTCCGTTTTGGTCGACCCACTTTCCACTTTCCTTGTGGATTCCAATCCAGAGCCTGCCTGGTTACGTTGGATACAGGCTTCCGTATCGTGTGGCCGATCCATCCCCATTTCCCTTTCTTTATCTCAGTTTCTATTGGGACTTGTCTCATCATGTCCACAGTTGTTCACTGGAGATGACTGACTTCCGGCCACCTGATGTTGAGGATGTTTCTGAGACATCTATTAATGAATGTCTGTAGCTTGTTGGTGTTGGTCTTGGTTACCCGCCATGTTTCTGAACCATATAGAAGAAGAGACTTCACGTTTGTATTGAAAATCCGGATCTTGTTGCAGAGTGAGAGGGCTGTTGATCTCCAGATCTGGCGCAGGGTGTTGAAGGCATGTCTTACTTTGTTGATTCGGCATTTGATGTCTTCGTCCTTCCTTCAAGGCATCTCTTAAAACAACCCTCTTCACTTATCAATAACAGTTCTTTCTTCCCCTTCCCTTGCCCTTCAAACTGATTCTGCTAATGTGCGTGTGTGTGTGTGTGTGTGTGTGTGTGTGTGTGTGTGTGGCGTGTGTGACAGTGTGTGTGCGCGCATGCTGCTGTGTCCATTGTTGTGCGACAGTGTGTGCGGGATCATGTGGTGTGTGTGTATGTGTGTGTGTGTGCGTTGGTGGGTGTCAAGGTGGGTGTTACTTATTGCAACATTCATCTTCTTATTGGTTTCATTTATGTTTTATTTTACCTTTCATGTATTTGTAAGCGCTTAGTAAGCGCCATAAATAATAATCATTATTACTGACCGTCTTTTCCAGTAGCATGTTAGAGCTAAGGGACGATAATTTAACAAGTTGGTAAGGTCTTTTCCAGCCTTGAGAATTGGAATGATCAGGGCTTTCTGCCTGTGGTCCGGATACGATTGCAGACTTCGATAATGTTTTGGAAACAGCTGATGTTTCAAAAGTTGGTTATAAATATCATCAAGGCCAGGAGCAGCAACTCTACAGGTCTGCAGTGCTGATCACTTGACAATAGCATATTACAGACTTCAGAGTTGTCCAAGGTGAAGTTACAATCACTGTTGTTTGTAGGGGGCTTTGTAGATGGTATCCTGTGTATGCTGAATCAGAAAAAGGCACCACTGTGCACTGGGACTCATCAGCAGTGCAGTGTCTTCCTCCAGTTGTCTGCCTCATGATGACTTGACATCAACTGCTCCCTGCTAATCGCCAATCCTGGGACTGCGGAAGTACAAGTCAGGATGTGGCAGTGGTAAGGAAGCTGGAATAAGCAGCATGGCAGTGCTGCCACTGAGGTGGCACAGAACACAGAAAAAAAAGAAAACAAACCAACTCACCTGTACCAGCCAGATTAAATCAGCATGGGATTGCAGTTGACACTGAGAATAGGGGTTGCATTGAAAAGAAAAAAAGCTATTTTCATCATAGTGTTTCAAAAATGTGAAGTAACACAACAACAACAGAAAAACACTGATGCAAATTTTGTTAATTCAGATGCCACTGTTATGTCACTGACTTTCAAAACATGAGGGTGGCCTTGCACAGAACAAATTAATGCCTACCCTGTTTGAGTTTGGAAAGCATGGACTTCTCAGCATCTACAGAAGCACTTTTGCCAACCAGGAGTCGCTTGGCCAGATCCTTTTTGTAGAATGCTTCAAACACATCTTTCCCTGCACACAAATCATTCACAGGTTGACCACCACAGCTGGAAAAAAGCTGCTTCATTCAATTTCTTGTCATTTGTCCATCTCTGCTACCAATGCTTAAATTTTATTATGGTTTAATCATCAGGGATCAGTGACAGACTGTAGGTTAAAACCACATCAGAACTGTTGAGCATCCTTTTGAGTCCTGCTACTTCCTTGCCAAGAGACGGATGTTGTGTGGACTCCATGAAAACCGAGATCCACTTTGAGGCTGTTTACATGTTGCTCAAATGTGACAATCTCTCTTAAAAAAAATGATGTCATTTAGGCCTAGAAAAGTCATAATGCAGAAAGCAAACAGTAGTGGGCGATCAATTTGAGGTAAAGCGAGTTTCGTACTCCTGCAATTAAAGTTCGTTACATTTCACTGTTTTTGCTATATTGCTAATGTTTCACACTCTTTCCTTAACCCTCTTGACCATCGAGCGCCCGTTAGCGCCCGGCCGGAAATCACACAGCCAAAACGCTGAGCGCGCCCGCCAGCGCCTGGTAAAACACGTGGCAACAATGGGCGCCGCCATGTTTCTCGTAGAAAAGGAAGTCTCGCGAGAATGTGACTTCCTTCTTCCTGTAGCCATTTACTTCCATTTGCAAAAAACCGCGAGTCGATACGTGCCATGGTTCTCGAGTTTCGAATTTTTAAAGTTTGAGGCTGAAATGCCGTTTTTCACCGTGGCTAACCTTGAGTTCTGCCGTTCTATAATGAGATTTAGTGATGGAGATACTGTGTTTTGTAGGATTTACGGCATAAGACTTAGTGAAAGTGCTGGGTAATGAAGCTTAGAGTGACCTACATTTCGACTGGGATGAAGTTCCAGGTATGATGAACAACGATTCGGAAGAAAGTTCTGAAGATTTTTTTTTTTTATTTCCCGAGTAAATGGCTCATGTGACATTCTTCAAACTTACGATATAGCAACATATATATTCGTAGGAATTTTAAAAATTATTTTCATTTCGTATTTCCTTTCCTCTCTTTTAAATTAATTTTTTAATGGGTAACCATGTTCAAATTACAGAGTTACTTACCTTGCTGACGGTTTTCGGTGTAACTAAGCTCAGATAAGTGCATACTGAAGAGGGTTAATATGTGACACAGACTGCTTGAAGCATATTTGTCACAAACAATAAAAAATGCATCCTGCGCAGACCTCTTTACATATCACATTATGGAATGCCATGTAATGTAATGTAAAAGGATATTTTATAGAGCGCTTTACCTCGCAAGAGCCAAAAGCGCATATTACAGAAAAACATAATAAAATTCTAATTCTAATTCAAAGCGCGCACACACACACACAAACCACAGAAGAGAAAAAAAAAAAAACAAACAAACAAACCCCCCCCCCCCCCCCCCCCCCCCCCCCCCCCCCCCCCCCCCAACATATGCAGACAGACAGACACACGAGCGCGTTCAACACCAGCAAACATTCGCACAGTGGTGTGTGTCTATTTTTAGAATATCAACACATTTTACTGCAAAGAACCAATCATAATGCCTTTTAGTGGCATTTCTGGTCTTACACAAAAGTCAGCCTTTCAACTAATCATGACTAAGTACTAAAACTACTCTGGTGTGTTGTATGTATGTGTGCCCACAGAACATTATCTCTTTTCTTACAAATATCAAAAACTACATTATCGCTGTATTCTTCTTGTAGCACCAACAGTGTTCTGTGATAATGTGTCGACGTGCAGATGAATAGTCTGATTATTAACCCTTACGCTGGTAGTCGTGACGAAAGTAGCACCATTACCTCAAAGCCATCACTGGCTATCCCGGCAAGTCGCGTGCTGCAGGGTTAGCCTTGCTAACCTAGTTTTACCGACACACACAGATACGAAACTATGGGTAACTGACATACTAATTTGCATAAATGACTGAACGAGCCCCGGAACATGGATTTTCAGCATTTTGGCTTTGTTTATAGTAATTGCATAGCGCGACTCGAAACATCTGGTAAACATAATGGCGGCGCCCACAGGAGAATGTGATAGAATTAGGAACTTATTTCAAGATGTTTTTGCTGATGCCGTTATGGAAAGAGCATGTTACGAAGAAGTTACAAACATTTTGAATAAACTGGGTGTGGTCAGTGATAGTTTTGATTTAGATCAAGCACCATTTAATCATGATTTTGAGACTGACATGGACAATGACTGGGCGAGTGATAAGGGTGAGGGGAATGTCAATATGCCACTCAGTGGGAAGAAAAACTCAGTATAGCGCTTCCAGATGATCCTAAACCTTTAAAACATAAATGACAACAGTGTGGGCTAACTATCACTGTAAACTACCTTGTTAGCGCCCAGTATCTTGTAAGCGCCCACCCACCACTTTTTGTTCAATATTGTGCAAAGGGTATACTACCTTGTTAACGCCCCATCCCCCACTTTCCAATCTTGCTGTTGGCAATTTTATTTCCTTCTGTTTTTTTTTTTTTTTTTCTAAACGGATGCTATGTGTTGGGAGGGAAAGGGAGTTATGTCAGCCTAAATATGATGTAAACAGTTTCATTTGACGTCATTCTAGATTGTGACAAAAAACTCTGTAGATAATGTTTTTTATTTCACAGTGAAAATTCATTCCATTTCCTTAACGGGCTTCTGACTTGACTGTGTGATAGGAAACTCCTACACTGTTGAGTTCAAGCTTGCAGCCTTCGATTTTTTAGATCATTTCGCAGGAGGGAACGTTTCCCCCAACTGCCCAAGAATTTGGGGTTGACAGAAAAAGGATTCGATAATGGAGAGAAAACCGAGATCACCTGATGCAGCATCAAACAGGAACAGAGAAAAAGAAATGAAGACTGCACCACAGGCGAGAAGTTGCTCTGAAGAATTTGATCAAGGTGTCCTCGAATGTCTTAATCAAGAACGAGCTGAGGGGGAGAGTTGTGAGAAACAAGGACTTACAACGAAAGGCCATGGAATTGGCGGGTGCTCAAAGACTGGAAGGATTCCTCGCTTCACCCATGTGGGTGAAGCGCTGGAAAAAAAAAACGGCATGGAATCTCCACCCAGCGAGGAGGAACAGTTGTTAGAATTTCGTCGCAGTGTACTTAGGCTGAGGCACTGTCATGCATATCCTCAACATGGACCAGACCATGGTCAGGTTCGACATGTTGCCCAACTGCACCAACGACATGAAAGGGGCAAAAGTCGTACGGACAGAGACAACTAAGGCTGAAAAACGGGGATTCACCGTAGCTTTGCTGGTGGCAGCAGATGGAACAAAGTCTCCAGCCTCTGTTATCTTTTGTGAGAGAAATATGGGGAGTTTGTATTATGCTCCTGTTTGGCTAGTATACTTACCATGTCAGACCATAGCATTCTACGGCAGTTAGTCAGCTCTGCCAGGCCGAAGTTTTTTGTGGCTAATGCAGTATTAAGACAGTATTAAGACAGTCACATGACGCCCACCCTACTTCCGCCGTAGGAAGCCGGTGTCCACTCCTGTTCCTCATTCAGTGAGGCCTGCGCGCAAGATAACCCCGAGAACCTTGGCGCTAGAGGGAAGGTAGGGCGGGCATTAGAGTCTGACATGGTAAGTATACTAGCTAAACGGGGAGTATAATACAAACTCCCCATTTTGGCATCATATACTATACCATGTCAGACCATAGCAGAATTTAAAGGAATAGGCAGAGGGGTTCATAGCAATAAGGAGACGTCTGTGGGAGGCGCGCCTGGGGCGCGAACGTTCCCAATAGTATCTGAGGCACCTGGAAGGGCACAGATCCATGTCTCCCCCACTCTCCCCGCTTCCTAGGATATCCGCCAGAGAGCGGATAACGAGGGATGGGGAGGGAGTGCCCGGTTCTGTGTCTCTGGGGTCTCTGGGGTCCCTGCTGAGACCGTGGATCTTGCTTCACCTTCTGGCCGAGGCCAGGGTGAGGAGAAAGGTGGTCTTCATGGAAAGAAGGTCAAAGGGGCAAAGTGGCAATAGGCTCGAAAAGGGGTTTTCTGAGAGCATTGAGGACGATAAAGAGGTCCCAAAGGGGAATGCGCCTAAGGGACTGGGTCTCACATGAGCCACCCCCTAGAGATCTCTCTGAGAAGGAATCATTCTCAAAGGAGGGCCCACCGAGTTGGTGGATGGTCATGCAGATGGCCGACCTGTAGCCCCATATGGAGCTAGCCGAGAGCTTGATGGAGGAGGTCAGGTGAGATAGGAAATTTCTTATCTGGATATTGGAAGGGTGATCATTGGGAGCAGAGTTTTCTGAGCACCAGGAGACCCATTTCTCCCATCGTAGTCGTAGAGGGACTCTGTGCTTGCCCTGCGAGAGGCCCTCGCGAGGTCCCAAAGGTCCTGCGAGGCTTCTGCCCCCGCAAGAATGTTTAGAACGAAGTGAGACTTGTCCATCCTGGCGGTAGGGGCAGGTGCTCGCAGTCGGGCTGGCACAGGAGCCAGCGTGGAGGCGGAACATCTGGGGGTTGGAGTGAGGGCGACCCGAGCGGGTGGTCAACTGGAGGGGGTGGTACATGGGTGAGTGACTTGAGGTCCGGAAACCAGGACTGAGTCAGCCACCATAGGGTTATGAGAATGAGCCTGGGTCTTTCGAGTCTTGCCTTCCTGATCACCTTGTGGACGATCGGGAAGGGAGGGAAGCCATATGCTATGAGGGCTGTCCAGGGAAGGGACAGGGCGACGATTGCATATGCTTGGGGATCGGGGACGGGAGAGACATCCACTGGCAGATGATGATTGAATCGGGTGGCAACAGGTCGACCATGGGCCTGAACCGATGTTCCCACACCAAGGTTAGTGTGAGCTGCTGAGGGTCCATTCTGTGTGGAGGACGGACCTGGAGCGGCTGAGAGAGTCTGCCAGGATGTTGTGCGTCCCGGGTATGTGTGTCTGGCGCGGAGGGTGATTCCATGCACATGACACCAGCGGAGGCAAGCCTCTGTCCAGAGTGGGCCCCCCAGCCCAAGTTGGAGGCGTCTGTGTAGAGTTCCAGGGCCTGGGTGGGGAGGGAGATGGGAACCCCAGGGTTGAGTGTGGAGGGGCTGAGCCCGGAGTTGGGATGGGATATCTCCATGATGGCCCCTTTTTGGAGGAGTTCCTCGACTTCCTGGCGAAGAGCCTCCGCCTGGGCAGGAAGGGTTGGCTGGGGGGGGTGGAGGAGAGACCAGGAGAGGGGGGGCGTTTGTGTGCCCAAGGCAAGCGGAAGCCCTCCTGTAACACTGCCACTATCCATGGGCTGAGGCCCATACAGCGCCACTGGTGGGCATGCCGGGACAGGCTGCTTGCTAGAGGGGCCGAGGGACCTGGATGTAGTGAGGTTACTGCCATTTCCCGCTCCCCTGTAGGTGAGTCTGCCAGTCACCTCCGTGGCCGTGCCTGTTGGCTGAACTGAAAATTCTTTTGGGGGGGGGGGTCCGTTTCGGCCTAGAGGCGGAATTGGGGTGCTTGGCAGGCCGTGCAGTATGAGGGGCTGCCTTGTTGGGATAAGGCTGGGGTCTAGAGAGAGCGGTGTGGTGGAACGGGAGGAGGGTCCAGCAGGGCGAGGATGGCGAGGAGGCCTAACTGAAAAGGACGCAGCCTGCCTGCGCTCTTCGACTGAGTGGTTGATGACTGCAGTCGAATAGTCACCGAATAGGGACTGCTCCTGACCCAGAATGCACCGCAAGGCTGCCTTGAGCACCCGGGGAGAGATGGGACTGTGACAAGACAGCATCTCTGATGGCCAGTAGACAGTTGTAGTGACTCCTGGCTTTGCTGTCCACCGCAGCCGAAAGGTGATGCCCCATCTTGTTGATGAGAAAACGTATCAGGGGGTCGCCAAAGGGACGAGAGTCTGTCTCATGGTGCGACTCAGACTCGTCAGCGTCTGAGGACACAGAGACAGTGCTGTCCTCCTGTGACCAAAGCTCCTCCGCTCGCTGCAAGAGCATGTCGAAGAAGACATGCCCCGCAGTGGAATGCAGGACCCCCGTTCTGGCTATCCTGTCCCAATCCACCAGGTTCTTGATAGAAATGGTGGTGGTGGTGGTGGTGAGGGGGGAGGGGGGGGGAGTGACAGGTGGGGAGTAAGCCAGCAGTCAGCGGGGGAAGTGGCAATTTCCCTGGTGACTGGATTGGCTGAGAAGAGGGAGAAGACATGGGGGCCCTGCTGCGGGTCCTTGAGGAAGGAGCCTACTGTGACTGCTTTAGGGACAGACAGAAACTCAATCCCTGGAGGAGAAAGGGCCTGTGCACCTCTGGCAAAAGTTGCTGAGGTCTCCCACAAGGAGGTGAGGGTCTGGGGGGGCGATGAGCTTTGGCCGAGATCGCTGGGCTGGAGGGGGGAGGGGGGGCGGCGGCGTACCCTGGCGAAGGAGAGAATCTTGTCAGAGGGTAGGGGGTCCCTAACGACAAGTTCTGGTCACCACGATTCCACGATGGAGAAGTCGCCAGACTGGGGGAGGGACTCCTCTACCCCATCCTCAGACTGTGGGGGATAGGGATCCTGGAGGTGTTGCGCAGATCCATCCTCAGGAGGCAACAGCAGGGGTGCGTGGGGGTCCTGCCCTAGCTGGGGGTAGTTGGGGAATGCGAGGGCGGGTCCCTAGTAGCTCCATGATCGGCGGGCAGAGACTACTGTGGGGGCGCCCCCCGGGGAGTACAGCGGGCTGTGGTGTCCTTGGGCAGGGTTTCCTCTGGGACCTGGGTAACCTGAGAAACCAGGGGAAGAGGGGGGGGGGGGGGGGGGGGGGGGAACGAGAGAGCGTGGTCTCTCGTACCTGACCTGGGGAGTGCACTGCCTCCTGCACCTCCCCGGTGCAATCCGTGCTGGTTCCCTATGAAACAGGAGAGATGGTGGGTGATGTGGTAACCGAACCCCCTGCCCGCATGCATGCGGACTGGGATGGCTGCTGTGACGTGTCCGCCCCTAAGTTCGGATCCGGTAGGTTACCTGTGGTCACGCTGGTCGATCCTCCACCAGGAGGGGACCACGGATGTTGCCTAAGTGGGGAGTGGAATAAGTCTGCCCCCCAACGTCCTGTACCCCTAGGGGGAAAAATGCGACAGTCGATCGGGGTGGGTCGACCGTTGGGGGTCTGGGCGGGGCAGATCCGACTGAGTAGATGCCTGCAGCCGAGACAGTTATGGTCAGTGGGGGGTCCCACCAGAGACTGGCCATAACTCCTCCACCAGAGTGTTGACGCTCTTCATGCCTGGGTGGTGGCTGCATCCAGGCACGGTTGGGGAGAGTGTACTGAGGCTGCGTATCGTCAGTGGGGGGAAAGGCTGACGGCATGAGGCTCATGTTGGTGAGTGACAGGCGGCGATTCCGACCGTGAGCCGTCACCCATGCTGGTCCGCGCCTCGGCAAGGTTCTCCGGGGGCCGAGGATCGCGAGACACATCATGATGGAAAGATGTCTCAATGTGCGTCCAAAGGCGAGAAGGCAAGGTGGCCGGGGAAGGAGAAGAATTTCGATGGGAACTTTTGGAACAGACCTTTTTGAGGAGCCTTGCCCTTGGATTTTTTGGAAAGGTTAAAAGACAAGGGTTTTAAAATGACAGCTGAGTGCTTGCTTGCCTTGGGGCGCAACGATTGTGCGTCCGCCAGTCGGGTAAAGGAGGTATCAAAATGGCAGTCGCGCGTTCCCTGCGCGGAACCCTCCTCCACACCAGCCGTACGTTCTTCATTTGAGAGAACAGATTGTCCTGAGGAATTGACACGCGGGTCCTCCGGGTCAGTGAGCGACTCCCGAGCAGTGGAGCGACTCAACCCGTTGGTGTCCCTTCACCATGTTGGGCACTGGTGGTGGAACAATCACGGTACACACAATTGTAAAGAGGAGACAAGGTGGTGGATCGAGGGATAGAAGAAAACTCGATCGACCTGGTGAAAGACACAGGTAATAGAGTAGTAATGACTCGATCGAGCAAAGCGACGATCGAAGTAATCAGGGAACAGTACAAAACAGTACTGTGATGGATATAAACTCGATCTTACAACGCACGACGGTAAGTGCCGTGCGCAGCAAAATGGCAGAGACGACCGGCGGAGGGGAAATGGCGGTCGAGAGATCGACGAGAAAGATCGTCGAGGGAGATCGAGTCAAGACTGGAATAAATGTGCGAAGAGAGCGAGAGCAAGGGATCGCGTTGAAGGGAGCCGGTAAGGCTGGATGGAGAGGATAAGTTCCGAGGAGGAACAAACTCCAAATCCCGGCAACGAAGTTCCAAAAATGCGAAGGCATGGAAAATAAAGTCGCGAGGGCAAGCGAATGAAAAAGAAGCTAACGCAAGGAGCATGGGATAAATAAAACATGCCAACCAAAGCCTCACACGGCAAGGGTGTCAGGGTTTAGCGTGCATGCCACAACTAAACAAGTAAAGAAGCAAAACACAAGCAATCTTTACACATGGCAAAGTAAAGGCCAGACAGAGCACAAGACTATCTTGCTTGGGCGGCAGGCTGAAGATGAAAGAGAAACAGGAAGCGGACACCGGCTTCTTCCTACAGCGGAAGTAGGGTGGGCGTCACGTGACTGTCTTATTACTGAGAGAGAGAGAGAGAGAGAGAGAGAGAGAGAGAGAGGGAGAGAGAGGGAGAGAGAGAGAGGGAGAGAGAGAGAGGGGGGGGGGGTAGGGTGGGTGTGTGTGTGTGTGTGTGTGTGTGTGTGGAGAGAGAAAGAGTTTAAGCTTGTTTTGAATTGCAATGTTTTCTTTTCTTCAATTAGCTGCAAATGCCCATCCCAGAAATCAGGAATTGGGTCTTCTGCAGAGAGGGTAGTACCTAGTTAACTCTCTTCAGTATGCACTTATCTGAGCTTAGTTACGCCAAAATCCATCAGCAAGGTAAGTAACTCCGTAATTTGAACATGGTTACCGAATTAAAAAAATTATTTAACCCTCTTCAGTATGCACTTATCTGAGCTTAGTTACACCCGAAAACCATCGGCAAGATAGGTAACTCCGTAATTTGAACATGGTTACCCAATTAAAAAAATAATTTAAAAGAGAGGAGGAAAGGAAAGAATGAAATGAAAATAATTTTAAAAATCCCTACGAATATATATGTTGCTATATCATAAGTTTGAAGAATGTCACATGAGCCATTTACTGGGGGAAAAAAAATCTTCTTCTTCAGACCTCTCTTCCAAATCGTTGTTCATCATACCTGGAACCTCATCCCAGTCGAAATCTAGGTCACTCTAAGCTTCATTACCCAGCACTTTCACTAAGTCTTATGCCGTAAATTCTACAAATCACAGTATCTCCATCACTAAATCTCATTACAGAACAGCAGAAATCAAGGTTAGCCATGGTGAAAAACAGCATTTCGACTTCAAAACTTGAAAAATTCGTAACTCGAGAACCACAGCACGCATCGACTCGCGGTTTTTTGCAGACGGTAGAAAATGGCTACAGGAAGAAGGAAATCACGTTCTCACGAGACTTCCTTTTCTACGAGAGAAATGGCGGCGCCCATTGTTGCCACGTGTGTTTACCGGGCGCTGGCAGGCGCTCAGCCTTTTGGCTGTGTGATTTCCGGTTGGGCACTAGCGGGCGCCCGCTTGTCAAGAGAGTTAAAAGAGAGGAAAGGAAATAATGAAATGAAAATAATTTTTAAAATTCCTACAAATACATATATGCTATATCGTAAGTTTGAAGAATGTCACATGAGCCATTTACTCAGGAAAAAAAAAAACCCTTCTTCAGAACTTTCTTCCGTATCGTTGTTCATCATACCTGGAACCTCATCCCAGTCGAAATCTAAGTCACTCTAAGCTTCATTACCCAGCACTTTCACTAAGTCTTATGGCGTAAATCCTACAAAAACACAGTATCTCCATCACTAAATCTCATTATAGAATGGCAGAAATCAAAGTTAGCCATGGTGAAAAACAGCATTTCGACCTCAAAACTAAAAAAATTCGTAACTCGAGAACCACGGCACACACATCGACTTGCGGTTTTTTGCAAACAGAAGTAAATGGCTACAGGAAGAAGGAAGGAAGTCATGTTCTCGCGAGACTTCCTTTTCTACGAGAAACATGGCAGCGCCCATTGTTGTCATGTGTTTACTGGGTGCTGGCAGGCGCTCAACCTTTTGGCTGTGTCATTTCCGGTCGAGCGCTAGCGGGCGCATGCTTGTCAAGAGACTTAACACCCAACCCTGACTTGAAGGAGAATTTTGTGCAAAGGGGTGGGGTGCGCACTAACAAGGTAGTTTACAGTGCATTTGTTGATAGTGACCTTTTTGGGTGTTTCTGTGTCATCAGCTCATGATTTCAATGTGAAAACTGAACAGTACCTCACTCATTCTTACCTTGATTACTTGCATGGAAGACTGGTATAATCCACACTGACTTTCCTTTGAAAAAGACTGTAACTTATTTCTGATACTGTGGAACATCGTAGACTGGATTACTTGTGAACAAACTCTTGAGCATGACAAGCAGGATGTGCCACCTGTTTTCACCTGTTATTTTCACAATCTAGACACGGAAGCACCTAATCAAACGCTCAAAAGCACACCAGTCCTCTTTTATGTTCTTTATTCAATTACTAACAATTTTTATTCTGCATGTCATGTTGAAATATTACATGGGTGATTTTTTAAAATTTTTCCAATACTGAACATTTTCCTGAGCATCAGGCTATTCCGCGACTCTTCACTATCGGGTAACCAATTTGCACAAAAATATTAAGAACTTAAGTGTTGATCTTGAAACTACAGCAAAATAACATACAATAAAATGTCAAAACGCAGTCTAAAATAACAGGAACTTTACTGCAACGAGAAAACTGATACCTTTTCAGTACAGTAATATTACAATTCACCTGTCTACAGAAACTGTACAATGCAGAATCCAGAATTCAAGTGAACAGATTATACTGACCATACTCAAGGAGTGAGCAGGTGATGGAAGCAGCAGGCAGGCTATGTATCAGACTCTGATAAATGAAAAGCTTAATTTCTCTAAGTCCCTGGCATGAATAGCTTTCACTAGTTTCAGCAGTCACGGATTAACCCTCTTGTATTCATAACGGGCGCAGACGGGAGCGCTGAGACAGCGCGCTAGATTTCGTAATGGTCGTGGACGGGAGCTGCCCGCCGCATGTGTGTACGGTACTTTTCCATCACATGCTGACTCCGTGAAAATACTCAGAGAGCCACTAAAAGTTGTTGGGGATTTCCCACTATAGTCCAGTAATGTGGCAGCACTATTTTTGGATGCTGGCACCACTTCCACTCACTAAGAAAGAGGAGAAACTGCAAGCGAACAGTTGTGCGTGAGACTGACCGATTTTCGCAATGGCGTCGTCTGCTAACAACAGCGAGTTTGATGATATTCCTGAGTGTTCAGCGGAGGAGTGGGATCAAATTATGCAAGAATTACAGAGAAGTATGAAAATGGAGAGTTAGGAGAAGAGAATGATGTTGAAATCGGCACCAGTGAAGGAGAGGAAAATGGTGAAAGCGACCCTGAGAACCACGTGCTACTCGCCACTCTGCAAAAACAGTGGCGACTGGCTACACATCCTGCCCGCGTGGCCCCATTCCAACAGCCGACAGGCCCTGCGCACTCACTGCCCGAACACTGCCACCGCACTAGATTATATTTTCTTCTTTCTACCTCTCATATTTTTTCAACTAGTAGCAGAAGAAACCAACAGATACTCTCAAAAAATCAGCTAAGGGCACACCTGACTCCCTGTGGTTCGACACAACACCTGACGAAATGTGGGGCTACGTCTCTGTACTGATTATTCCCTATGACAACTAAGGGACGACGCGTAGAAACGTCATATATGTGTTTTTTCTGCCAGGTGCCTTTATGCTTTCATAAGAATGACTGTTTCCATGACTACCATGACTACCATGCGCTGAAAGTGGCTCAACAGTAGGGCAGTTTTGCTAGTCTCTGTGTTTTTGTGTACATGTATATATGCTTACCTGTAGTTTATGGTGACAGGTGCTTTGATGACACTTGGCAGCAGTGACACTCTACTCAATTTCCTCACTGTACAGCTATACAGTGTGTAAATACATATGGACATGTATAAGGTGCTTAGAACAGTGACAGAAAAACAATGAGGAACTGTGCTTGAATCTACAGTAACTGATCAGTAGTGACAATTGACACTAGTTGTGTGTGACATTCTGTGGATTACCTGTGGGGACTGAACAGGCGGACAGAAGACAGATCATCTACTTAGGCCGCAGCAGCTTTCATTTTACAACACTAACATGCATGTGCATGGGATAACTGCATGGTGGTGTGCTGTATGAGAATTGTCACCATTGCATGTGACACATTGGGTGACGTTTTGGTGACAGTGACATGACCTTTCACCTCCAGACACACAAAATCTTGCTCACAGTATAGAACAGAGTCTTGTGACCATACATGCGGAATTTCGTAGCTCTAGAGGTTTATTCTTGGTTGTGGTGAAGCATGAACCATACATACCCATTTTAAGGCTATATTCACCAAAAAAAAATCTGAAACTGGGGGGAATTTGGCCTCAGAGAATCTGAATACAAGAGGGTTATAAGCATGTGATGAGCAGTGCAGTCAGGCAGATGCACCTAAAGTGATGACACTATCTGTCATTGACATTGTTGCTTCATCTAAAGACAAAGGAAAGTCTTCTTCAGCTTGGTGAGCAGCTCTTCTCTGAAAGCAGGGGCTACTCCAAGTGTGGTGTATGCAGCTGTACTTCTGTACATACTGAGGCCTTTAGGTGCTTTGGGGTCCTCTCCCATTTTTTTTTGGCAAAATCTATGAGTGCAGGTGCCAAGAAAAATGGCAAACAATGTTCTGCAAGGAAAGCGCACATACCAATTTTTGCGCCCATGATCCGATCCATTGTTGCAAGACCAGCCATCACAGGTTCGGCAGTGGGCAAAGTCGATGTATTCGCCTGGGCATTCAGTCTCAAACAGTGTGTTGGGGTCGACCATGTGTGCATGAAGGCTTTTCTTGCCGTTTGATTTGTAAACAAGATTTTTTAAACTCAAGTGGCGCCACGCCCTACCTGCTTCGTACGCTATTTTTAACCACAAGCCAAACGGTCGATTCAAACTATACACACTCTTTCTTCCATTTGTCTTTGCATTAGGAATCAACATTCCGTGCTTCATTCTTGCTGGTTAAAAACTGCATTTTTATCCACAGTGACCATGCGACATGCACACGTGTGGAACAAATTTTCCAAAGATGGCGGTGACGGAAGTGAACTAGCACAAGATTGATGAAAAAGATTGATGAAAAACTGATGAAAAACGTGAACCCGAACGAAAACATGGACCTGCACCAAGTCAAACTGACGATTGCCGGATCGGTATGAAAAAAAAAAAAAACAATTTTTTGTTTGTTTGTTGACTTTTTTCCCCAATACAGAATTCTACCTCAGATGGAAGGAAAATCACCTATGAATATTAACAGTTGGAAAGTTCAGCATATTACAGACCTGTTTACCCCAAATTCATGTACCTGTAATATCTCGGACAAAAACCTGTAATTTGAAAAAAAAAAAAAACCATAATCTTCATAACTGCAATACTTTCGCAACTTCTGAAGATTTGGGAGAGCCGGCCGTTGGCGCCTAAGACTGCTTCGTCGCCTTCTTTGACAAAGTAAAAGACACAAGGCATGCTGGGAAATGTCTTTTTACTGCTTTTGACCGAAATGATAGCAGAGGAAACTTTGTGTTTAACAATTTTCTTTCTTTGACTTTTTCCCTGTAATCAAATCAGATACCTGGAAGTGTTTCATTGATGACATGATCATGCTCTGGTTGCATGGAGAAGATGAAGGACACAGATTCATCATGTGGTTGAATGAACATTATCCCACAATAAAGTTCACTGTAAACATTGGGAGAAAGGACGTGCCATTCCTTGATGTGAGCATAAAGCATAAAAGAATATGGTACATTGACGACGGATCTGCACATCAAAGACACAGATGCATCCATGATCCTACCCTTCAGCTCATGTCACCCATGCCACTGCGTTCGGAGCATACTGTACAGCCAGTGCCTTTGCTACCGACGAATCTGTTTGGAGGAAACAGACTTCAAACGGGGATGTCAGGATCTCAAAGGCAAATTGAGGACAAGGGGATACCCAGCCAAACTGACAGATAATGCTATCAGTGCAGTATCTTTAAAACGATGTGTCACCACTTTGGATTACCACAAGGACAAAACCAGTGTGACCAGAGTACTGTTCGTGATCAGACACAATCCCAGGAATCCACCTCTGTCACAATGGCTGATGACGTACATGCCAGTTCTTCACACCAGCAACAGGGTGAAGAAGGCTGTTCCCGAATCTCCTATTGTTGGGGAAGGGAACTGCAAGAACATCAGAGACATACTGATGCCATCAAAGCTGCTGAAAACTACTGAGACTGTGGGGGGGGAAACAAAGGCTGTTACAAGTGTGTGGGTTGTGTCCTGTGCAACAGTCACCTCAAAGAAACCATAACTTTTGAGAGTGTTGTGACTGGGGAAACATTCCAGATCAGAGACAGCGTCACCTGCAGGTCCTCCAATACTGTATACCTGATAAGACTGAAAAATGCAGAGAGCAACAGTATGTGGGGGAGAAGAGGTTCTGAAGAGGTTCTACAAACACAAGTACAACATTCGGTGTACAACTGAAAACGAGAACAAACTCCCTCTGGTTGCAAGACACTTCCGACAGCCAGTTCACAGTCTACAAGACATGAGGTGCAGCCAGAACACAGTCTGCAAGACATGAGGTGCACTGTTATAGAACAGGTCCACTCAGAAAATCCAGAGATCTGGAGGTGAAAGCTGCGTACCAACTACCCTAATAGTCTGAATGTTTTTGACTAATCCCTCTGGGGTGGTTGGTGTTGATTGCCTCTTATGGTATCTGTCCTTCGTCTTCCTGTATCAGTAGTGGCCCTCTTGAATACCTGGAGGACTTGGAGGAAAGACAATTCTGTCAAAAAGCACCCACCTGATCATTCTCTCCCTCTCTCTCCCCCCTCCCTCCTTCTCTCTGTCCCCTCCCCCTTCTTTCTCCCTCTCTCTCCCCCTCCCCCTCCTACCCTCCCTCTCTCTCCCTCTTTCCTTCCCTCCCTCTTTCACTCTCCTCCTTCTCTCCCTCCCTCCCAACCTCTCCCTCTCTCCCCCTCTTCAACCCAGCACCAACCTCCCTTCCTCCCTCTCATGTACCCATCACCTCACCTTTTATGTTTGTTTGTTTGTTTGTTTGTTTTTTTACTTTGTGCCGCGACTTTTCTTCATTGTTCTTTCTTTAATCTGTGATGTGCCGTGACGTTTTTTTCATTCCTTCTTTTATCTGTGAGGTTGTGCCGTCACATTTTTTTCATCTGTCGTATATCTGTGACGTTGTACCCTGATGTTTGTTTTTTCACCACTGACAAAAAAAATATATGACTGCTGAAGAAGGAGCATCAGAACTCTGTAAGCTAACATGGTATTTCCATGTTTCATTTGGATTGTAATTTTTTTAATTTTTTTTATTTTTTTTTTTTGGGGGGGGGGGGGGGGGGGGGGGGGGAGTAATTCCTGTAACTTTGAATTTTTTTCAGTAAAAATCATGGCAAAATCGTAAGGGTAAACATGTCTAATATCACACAGATGTAAATTTTTTCAAGCTTTCCTTCTGTTAATTCACCAGACAACATATTTCACAATATGTTGTTAAATAACCAGTGTAAGGGTTTTCAATGAATGGCATCTTGTGCGTAATCTCAGTGACATTTTAATTTCAATTGTCTGAAGAAGACTTAAGAGGGTTGAAATGCATCATATTTTGTCTTGTGATTCGTTTTTGGTCGTGTTTGGCAGATCGACTACTTAAACTTTTCAAGATTTACCACTGAAGTGACTCAACAGCAGGGAACATTGTCTCCTGAGGTGGGCTGCCTCATGACAACTTGACACCGACATTGACTGCTCCCTGTGGATTACCACTGCCAGGGTTGTGGCAGAATGGGCCAGGTTGTAGCTGTGGACAGGGAGCAGGAATAAACAGTAGGAATGTAACAACTTTAATCTTCAATTCCCACCAATGCCTTCACAATCAACTAGAGTAGCTGGATTCCACATCAACACTAAACATCTCTTCATGCTAAGGTAGAAAAAAAAAAGGAAAGAAAATAATAAGCCGAACAATAAAAAGCAACACACACTGACAGTAACAATATTCTGCCATGAACACTGCTTACCATGTATAAATCTGAACAGCACCATGATTTTGTCCAGGAGTTTCTCCAGTTCCTCTTCTGTGGCCTCCTTCATAAAAAAAAACAACCATATTCTTCTTGAAAGACAAGAAGTATTCTTCATGTATCCACTTCATCTTGGGTGCAGCATTAATCAGGGCTCCCATAAAAAGCAAATAAATGCTGATATTCTACAGGATTCCCCAGAAAAATTATGAAACTTGCATTAAAAATAGAGCAATTTTATGCAAATCTGAGCATAAATTTGCATGTTCTCCTTTTTTTTTGGTCCTACTATAATGACTACTACCTGTTAGCACTGCTTTTGTTAATCTGTTTCATATTCGAAGCCTCTTGCTGTCACATGATGTGAGAGTTCTGTGTTGAAACGTATTGACAAAATAACAAGCAACCACTTACTTGAAGTAATCTACAAGAGATTTTGTGACATCAGTATCATCTGCTAGAATATGAAATATACATGTGCTCAGTGGATAACACTGCTGATTTTTTTTTTCTTCCCTGTTTTCTTTTTCCTTTTCTCCTCCTCCTCCTCTTTCTTTTTTTTTTTTTTTTTTTTGTCAAATTATCATTCTCATCGTTAAAATTCGCTCAAATTCACATCTTTGCTGAAAAATAGGAGCCCTCATTAACTCCATGAAAACAAATCTGAGATACCAGATACATTCAATACATTAAAAGCAACAAGCAACATGCTTAATTAACATGAAGTTTTTTTCTACAAAATAAGTGTACATAACTGATTTACGTGGTGGACACATCATTATTTTACTTGCCAATTTCATATACAAAAGCAAACTGCAAAATGCGATTATAAACACAAAAATTATTTTTCAATCACATGTTGAATGATCTTTAAACAAATTTGTAAGTACAGTGGAGGTCAATGACATAATAAGCTCCCTTCCTAATGTTGCACGAGAAATTTTCATATCTGTAACCAAAAACATCATTTTTCTCTTGTATACTACTACAAAATGCGTTTTAACACAAATCTTTACTTTCAAGTACATTAAATGGGCAGGAGTAAGCATTCTTAGACACAAAAACCATGTAATTCAATATTCATTGCATTTGTTGCTTTTGTTTATTACAGCATTACATCATGAAACGTTCCATGATGATAAATAACAGCAAGAAATGTTAATGCATGCTTCTATATTGAATTCACCATCTTACTAAAATATTACCACACATGAAATTTCCTAGATCCAGACAAGCAACATTTCTATCACTGACTTGTTTCTCATAAAGATGAAAAAAAAAACCCAGCTTATATGTATTTGTTCCTCACTTCTTTTTACATAAAAATTTTTTCCGGAGAATACTAATAAGAAACAATGATTGCAGAGGTTTTTTTTTCCCTTTTCATCTTTTTCATTTTCAAAATGGTTGCCAGACCTGCCAACCCCCTACGAGACCAATGAGTAAGAATTGAAGCTCAGTGAGGCAGAAATGTGTAATTTCAGAGAGCTAATAGTAATCAAGCGCGACACTTACTTTTTTAAACAAACACGATGCGATGAAATTGTTCGCACAATTTATGTGAACTTCACTTTTCTTGAAACAACCTTTTCTTTTAAGTGTCACAAGAAATCTTTACAAATTATGAAAATGTAAAATACACTGGAAACACAAATGCAAACATATGCAATGACACCTTTTTCTTGCCAGTCATCACATTTGTATTATCACAAACCAAGGACAGGCAGTTCTGCCACAGCACACCAAGCTTGATAGTGCACCAGAAACAACCTCAAAATGTTTCTCCCTGTTGCTGACTCTGTGCATGTGGAGTTGACTATCAGCTCAGTGGCGATTTTGTAAGTCTCGCACCACTCCAGGAAGAATTTTTGCTCCCCCCCCCCCCCCCCCCCCCTCCTGACTTCCATCAGTCCCCAACACAAACAGTCCATTCTGCAGTCCCCCACGGCAAAGGTCCTCAAAATGTGTGTTGTCTTTGTTCGACCGCTCTTGAACTGTTTGGCGATCTCCGAATCTAGAAACGCTTCTTTAAAAAGCTGGGATGAATGGTCGGCGCGCTAAGAGCGATGATGTACTGGACAAAAAAATCCTGCCACCAATGCTTCAGCCCGAATTACCCTTTTCCTCATTTCATCCTCTTTTGAGGTGCCTACAGTCTGAAAAAACTGTGTGATGCTGGAAGAATTCGGCACGTTAGAGGAATCGATCTGCTTGCGTGACTCAAGGTGACGCTTCACATCCACCATGGGAAATTGTTTAGTCGGACTCGCAAGTGGTACACCTTGCACAATTTACACCTTTAGCCAAAGGTCGTATGCAGGGGAATTTTTCTGAGTATTCTTTTCGGGACTTTTGACCAAGTTTTTCTTTTTCGCATCTTGTCCAGAACTTTCTTCTGCTCCACGTTTCAACATTTTCGTAACTTCAAACTTCAAAAGGCCGCCCAACTTCGCTGAATGGGTAAAGACAGTGAAACGAACTGCGCATGACTGGAAACGCTTCTTGAAGATTACTGGTTATAGCACGGCGCTGTGCGTGTCTGTACATAAGCCGATTTTTTCGTCCGTGGTTGTTTTTTTTGGGGGTTTTTTTGTTTGTTTTTTGTTTTTTTTTTTTGTGAAAACTTTCATGCGTGATTTTTTGCTAAATGCATAAGGGTGTAAGATTCATCACTTGGGCGTCATAAATTATGCGAAATGCGTAATGGCTGGCAGGTCTGGGTTGCTGTGCAACATTCTGTAACTGCTCAATAATTGTTGTAAAATGGGCATAAAAATCAATTCTGAGAGGAAAACAGATGGGTGGGGAGGGGACAAGAGGGTCTGGGTGCCACTATAGGACCCCTGTGGGGTCCACGAGCAATGTCCAGATAAGAAAAGTATTATATTTCAATTAGGATAGAAAATCTCCAATTACATGTATGCAGACCTGGTTGCTCCTAAGAAATTCTATGTGCACGTTTTTTGGGTCAAAAGTGTGTACAATTGTGTGTAAAATGTGTAAACTTTTGCAGTGCAAAGTAACTGCCTAGGAAACAATACTGAATGCATTCAAGACACTGGAAACACTGAAAATGTATTATTATAAAGATGTTTTTTTTCATAAAAGTCATTAAAGTGGCTTCATTAGCAATCAATGATTGTCAAACTAATCCGAGTTTCTTTCCAGTGTCCCCTAATGGGCAAAAGCCTTTGCCTAGAAAATTAACAAGAACATTAACTGATGTGATTCTTTTAATAACACTTTTAAATAACTGTCTCTTCACTTTTTAACATACTGATGAACATAACTGGAAAAACAATTCTTGATGTAATCTATTTCTTTCATATGCTAATATGGGCAATTTTTCCACTGTTGATAAGCTAAACAGTCTTTCTGAAGAGCATAACAATTATGATATGAATTTTATTTCAGATTTTGGTGATTTCAGCTCTCGTAAATTGTTAGCTGAAAGGCAGTGAACTGCATCTATGAAGAACCATCATCATTCTTCAGGATGAGAAAACTTTCAAGAGTTTCATTGGACAGTGTGCTCCCTTGGGGGATTTTGGAGTTTTTTGTCCCTCCGCACGAGTAGTTTGATGTTCCAGTCTCTCATCAGAAGAAGTGCCAGCAGAACTTGACTTCACAAAAAAGCTTTGAATGTTCATAGCCTATCATTTTACAGAATCACTGTTTCCCTTGTGACTTTTGCTATCGATGTGCTGCTGAATGTCAAAACGACCGCCGTGAGCAATCGAGATTTCAAAGTTACACGTGGTGCCATATGCGAACGTATCGCCCTTCTTTGACGTAGTAATGACCTTGAAAATTGTATGATATGCTGGTTTGTACTTCTGTTCATATTTCTTTTTCTTTCTGACCACAGCTTCCACCAATGAATCTGAATTTTCGATGTCTGTTTCATGAGTGCGAGTTGAAGCTGAACAAGAAGCCATGCCGATATGCTTTCATAGAGGAAGGAAAAGCGCATGCGTCATGGGAACTTTTGAAAGTTGGACCAGACCCTTGGTCTTAGCCAGATTACTTGTTTAGCACATTTTCGTGAGCTCGGTGATCAAAATTTCGTACAATTCGGTTTTCAAATGTACAATCATATAGCTGTATTGAATTTCGTTGAGATTATACACAAAAATTGTACAGTCCACAGGTCTGTGTATGTTTACATGTGTGACAGAGACAGATAGAGAGAGAGAGGGAGGGAGTGTGTGCATGCGTGTGGGTGCACACAAGCATGCCTGCATGTGTGTGTGCATTTGAGGGGGAATGGGGGGGGGGGGGGGGGGGGGGGAAAGAAGAGTTGGGGAGGGAACTAGAGGAAGATAAAGTTGCTAATAGCCCAGCCAACTGAAAAAGGCCATATCAGGGTTGTTGCCCTGTTGAAGTCAACTCTCAAAATGGTTTAAAAACAATACATTCACAACTCATTAAAATACATTTTCTAAGAACACACTAGAATTTCATTAAATCCTTCTTCCATCTTAAAAAATCAAATACAAAATGCTTATCTCTTTCAGAAAATTAAAAATCACATCCAGAGTTTCTTCGCTTTTTGAAAAATATGAATGGGTGTAAAAGGAGTGGCCTGTGTACAAAACAGCACAAGACTGTATCTTCTTTACAGCCACCAGTGGAACATGGTAAAAACTGTCAGGTCTGGACAGATCTGGAATAGTTTGTTATACCTCTGCAGGTATCATTCCTCTTGCTAGAGGTCTCTGACATAAGAGTTTTGGGTTTCTAATCAGTGTGTGGGATAGAGAATCTGCCTAGAAAGTTGATCAACCACCTCACTGTCTTGAATGCCAGCATGACCAGTGATAATTCTTACACAAAGATGTGCATCTCTGATGCAAAAACTTCCCATCTGACGCATAGGAATTCATGCCAGTGTGTCACAAATGCATACCAAAATTTACCGTGACGCACTGATTTTCTGTATGTGATACAACTCTGGGCAACACATCACGTGAATGGGCTTTGATCCTATCCGCCACTTTTTAAGTTAAAAGCGTAAAGTTACTCGAGAGTTTAGAATGTTCTGAATCAATGAACAACTTCCGCTTGCAAACTCTTCTCTACTGAAAAAAACCAACAAGAGTCGTCAAAACAGACCCGCCTATCCAGTCTAGGATTGGACTACACGATCACATGATTAGCTAAGTGGGAAAAGCATGGAAAACCATAGGAATTTCAGCTTTTCAGAATCAAAATCCAACAGTTTCTGCTGTGGCCTGTGGTGATAATCCAGCGAACGGAACAAAAGTTGAATGATCTATGCAACATGACCAGTTCGGATAATTTAAATGGCTCCGTTGTGGATGTACACATGCGTTGCTCACAGAGCAGGAATGGCCAGACAACAGTTCCTTTGTAGGTTCCACCAGGCTTCCAATGATCATTGTATGGCGACTGGAATTTGGTCATACAATTAAATATTTCAACACTGAAGGAAATGGTTCATGTGGTGGAAATTCTGTAATGATAATCAAAGACGACAACCCAAAAATCAAGTTTCACTGTTAAAATCCTGATAGTACAGGTGCTCACATTTACTCACGTTCGAATATGAATAAATACTATTTAGTACAGACTGGAATTTATTTATTAACTTTATCATAAGAACCTCTTTTCTAATGTATTTCTGTTTCTTTCTCTATGCATTTACGTGTTTGAGCCAGCGAGACCACGTTCATGTGTGTGTGTGTGTGTGTTTTCACTATATTTTCTGGCAGTTATCAATGGTGACCCCCTAAACATTTGTGTGACCCCCTTAAAATTTGGAAGCGAGTTTTTTGTACCAAGTCTGACCCCCTAATTTTTAGGAAATAATTATCACTGAAGACCCAAGCAAAAACTGCGATGTATCAATCAGATTTCAGAGGTGCAAAGTTTGAACAATTTTAGCAGTTGAGGGTGCTCGAGTCTGACAGAATGAGAAGTCTTTATGTATTTATGTAGAGACCATTTCAAGAACGATAACTAACGCTGTCAACTCAGCAGAGTAGATTTGGAGCTGACAGCGAGAATGCGTTAAGAACATCTCTGAAAGAAAGCTATGTGCAAAATGCAGCAGAGACAACCCCCTCTTCAGATTTGGAACCATCGGTGAATATTTTTTTTTAATCATAAAAATTTGGAACAAAGATCGGCAAAAAGTGACCTGTATGCCAAAGAGCAGGAAGTGTATTCAGGATATTAGGTAAAATCAAAGCTTGGCACTGGAATGATTAAAGTCCATGGTGGGTCATCAAGAAACTTGGACGAATCACACATGACTCCAAGGTCTGTCTTCATTGTTTAAAAGGGGAAGAATATGAATTCTCAAGGGTGGAATGGTGGTACTGGGGTGTGTTCCGACTTTTTTAGGTCAGTCATATGCAGGGTTTTGGGATTCAGAAAAGAGATTCAAACAGCAGATTAAAGAACATTTCAGCCAATTGTTCACCTGCCTCAACATATTGTGAACAGGGGTGGTGCTGAATGCACCCAGACACAGTAAAGCCTTTGATGGTGGATGGGATCTAGAGTTTTCTGGTAGGAAGGTCTGACTGAGTCATAGACCACACAACTTTAATTTGGAGCAGATCAGAGCCCTATAAAAATGAAGGAGTTCCCAAAACTATACGTGTCACAACTCTCAGAAAGTTTACTGCTTTAACCCTCTTGTATTCATAATGGGCGCTCCCACTGCACGCTAAATTTCATAACGGGCACAGACGGGAGGCAGCAGGCCGCATGTGTACAGTACTTTTCCATCACGTGCTGACGCCGTGAAAATGCTCGGAGAGCCATATAAGTTGTTGGGGATTTCCCACTATAGCCCCGTAATCTGGCACCACTATTTTTGGATGCTGGCACCACTTCCATTCACAAAGAAAGAGGAGAAACTGCGAGATAAGAGTTGTGCGTGAAACTGACCGATTTTCACAATGGCGTCGTCTGCTAACAGCAGCCAGTTTGATGATATTCTTGAGTTTTCAGCGGAAGAGTCGGATCAAATTTTGCAAGAAGTAGAGAAATATGAAAACGGAGCGTTAGGACAAGAGAGTGATGTTGGAATTGGCACCGATGAAGGAGAGGAAAATGTTGAAGTGACCCCGAAGACAACGTGCCACTCGCGGCTCTACAAACCACATGGTGACAGGCTACACATCCTGCCAACGTTGCCGCATTCCAACAGCCGACAGGCCCTGCACACTCACTGCCAAACACTGCCACCCCTCTAGATTATTTCTTTTTGTTTCACCAACAGATATGCTCAACAAAGACAAGCAGCTAAGGGCACACCTGACTCCCTATAGCTTGACACAACACCTGACGAAATGCGGGCCTATGTCTCTATACTGATTATGATGCGGGATTAGGCGTCTGCCATGTCTATGGTGCTACTGGTCAAGCGATCACACACTTCAACAATCCCTGGATCAGCGATGTTATGCCCACAACACGCTTCTTCAAAATCAACCAGTACTTTCATCTGTATGACACATCTAACAGACCAGCACAAGGTCATCCTGCTTATGATCCTTTGTACAAGGTGAGAGATTTCATCAGCATGATTCTCCCTTTGTTCAGGACCAACTACCATCCAGGTCGTGAACTCAGCACAGATGAGGCAATGATCGGGTACAAGGGTTGGATATTTTTCAAGCAATTCATGCCTGCGAAGCCAACCAGATGGGGCATCAAGGTGTGGGAGATGTGTGATGCAAACACAGGGTATTGTGTTGCTTTTGATGTTTACACTGGCCGTGCAAGTCGTAGAGACACCACCATCAATCTCGGGCACGAAGTAGTTGACATGCTGGCATACCTGTCCCGTATTGGGACATACGCCTATGCCACTGTCAATGTCAACCACAAGGGCTTACCAGAGGAGGTCAAGACTGCCAAGCTGAAAGAGAAGGGAGAGCTTGCTGATGGCCACTGTCTACAAAGACAACTGTCAGATCTACCTGCTCAGCACCACCCACCAGGTATGACGACAGCAGAGGACAAAGTGACGCCGACAGTCATCACAGCTATAACAAACACATGGGGTGGCGTTGACCAGTACCACGCCTACTACCCCTGTCGGCCATCAGAACAAGAAATGGTGGCCCTACATTTCCATTCTCTGGTCAACTTGTGTACTGTCCAGACCTACCTTAACTGGGAGGCGTCACCTCATGATCCAGTGCCCAAGAAGACATATGACCAAATGATGTTTCGCGCTGACATCGCCGAACAAATCTGTGCTGGATTGACCTCCAGGAAGCAAAAAGCAGGACGTACTAAAGCAGTACCTGATCCACCCCCCCCCCCCCCCCCCCCCCCCCCCCCCCCCCCCAATTTTCAAGGCCAGCATCAACCATCACAAATTAGAAAAAAAAAAAAATCAAAGGCATGGCGAGGGTCTGTCGGCAGTGCATCAAAGACCGCCGTAGGACAACTAGGGGATGGCACTAGAAACATCATATATGTTCTTTCTGCTAGATGCCCTCTCTGCTTTCATAAGAATGACTGTTTCTGTGACTACCATGCGCAGAATTGGCTCAAAAGTAGGGCAGTTCGCTAGCATCTGTGTTTGTGTGCTTACCTGTATTTTGGTGACAGTGCTTGGATGACACTTGGCAGTGACACTCTACTCAATATCCTCACTGTACAGCTATACACTGTGTAAATACATATGGACATGCATAAGGTGCTTACAACAGTGACAGAAAAACAATGAGGAACTGTGCTTGAATCTACTTTCAGTAACTCTTCAGTAGTGACAACTGACACTAGTTGTGTGTGCGACATTCTGTGGATTACCTGTGGGGACTGAACAGGCGCACAGAAGACAGATCATCTCAGGTAGGCCCCAGCTTTCATTTTACAACACTAATGTGCATGTGCATGAGATTACTGCATGTTGGTGTGTTGTATTAGAATTGTCATCATCGCATGTGACACATCAGTGACATTTTGGTACACAGTGACACCACCTTTCACCTCGAGACACACAAAATCTTGCTCACAGTATAGAACAAAGCCTTGTGACCTTACATGCAGATTTCAAAGCTCTGGAGGTTCATTCTTGGTTGTGGTGAAGCATGAACCATACATACCCATTTTAAGGCTAAATTCACCCAAAAAAAATCTGAAAACTACGGGGAATTTGGCCTCAGAGAATCTGAATACAAGAGGGTTAAGACAGTTCTTAAGTGCTGAATGTGACTTTTAAAGTTCAGTTGTTTTTTTGTTTTTGTTCGATTTTTAATTGAAGACAATTCCCAGAAATCTGGCTTCCATCACAGCTGGGATGGTGGATTTATCACAATTTCTGCATCAGCAAAGAACAGTTGAAAATGTGAAAGTGAATACAACGAGTTTTGATGCCCCGAAAAAGTAACCTGCTTTCCTAAACACACTGTCGGATCCTATCTTTACTAATTTGCAGTTGTGCCCAAGCTTAGGTGGCTCTATCTGCATGGAGTGCAAACTCATCAATAAACAGAGAGAACTCAGAACCCTGTTTTACAGAACTGACAATCTCAGGAGGAGGACAACATACGATGACATTACCAAGATCAAGAAATCTCCTCTGATATAAATTTTTTTCACCTTCAGCCTGTAACGTAACCTTGCAACGTATGTCCACTCAATTCAGATCATAATATTGTGCAAACATACAGAGTTCATGCCGAGCAAATTCTCTCTCTCTCTCTCTCTATTTCATTCTGCACATCAGGAAATCTAGCTAATACATAACCCTGATTCGTAATGAGATGCTGCTCTTTGACAGTCTCTTTTATGTGAATCTGAGAAGCTGCAACTTTTGCCATGCACGCATTAAACGAAAGACCTGACAGTAAGTTTTTCAACTTGAGTTAAGCCTCCACTTCCAAAATTTGCTGTCATAACTCATCAGATTCATGCTCAATGCTTTTCACACTCAATCAATGAGGAAAGAATTTGTGAGGTGCACTGCACATTCAGACAGTGGAGCTGTAGACTTTGATGCAGTTATGCCATCAAACGGAGAGAGAAGTGGATGCAAATGACCCCTGACTGGCAGATATGTAAGATTCCAATAAAGAAAACGACTATCTAATACACACTTTTTAAGGTCTAGCTAAAATGGATTGAAAATTATGAGCAAAAGAAAACAGTACATGTGAATTCCAGGATCAAGTCATTTTTGTCAGCATATAGGTTGGAAAACCCATCAGCAGGCTAATGGTTAAATTCAAAACTATAATTAACATAAACAATAATAACTCAAGAGAGACAGACTGTTTGGAGCACAATGGACAAAGAGAGAAAACCTGAAGGAAAATGTACAGTAAAATTTACCAAGAAATAAATATTAGCACTAAGAGTAACTATTCAAAAAACAGCACTGTTTAACATACCATCATTGGTCAATTTACGATGACAGTTATGATATCATATATTGTAACAAAAGAACAAATGGTAAACTTTGAAGAACAAACACATATCACAGACAGAAAAAAAAGGCAGGCACTTCACGATGGACAACAGAAAGAGATACACAAATATATATATATATATATATATATAGATATATATATATATATATATATATAGGGATTACACAGTTCACCAACCTTATTACCAGCCCTGAGTTTGGAGTCCACATATTTGGCTGTAAACACAAACACACACACACACCTTTCAGAAATGCATTCTCCATACAAATCACCCCAATACACATTTGAACACATCACTGTCAACACAGATGATTAATACACACACAAAGGCACTGGTATTTGGGGAATTTGTGGTAGTGTACATGTCCAGATGTTGTATATATGTGTGTCAATGTTGCTGATGTCCTGGAGCATATCAAGAGGGATGGAATTCTCTGCGACTACGAGTTAACGTACCAGTTATCAAGGCAGAATATTCAGCGCTGCAGACTCCAAGCTGCGAGGTCATGGTTTTGATTTCCATAAGAGCATTTATTTGTAGGATTTTCCTGCCCCAACTGGTTCCAACCCAGAGATAAGTTTGCTATGGGCTCAACTGGGAAGACTGGAACCACTTAGTCAAGTTTCCTCCCTAAATGGAAACATCTCTGAAAGAGTTGTTAAAATTCGGGCCTGGTTGACGCCAGAATATATCAATAAAGTATGCGAAGAGTGCAATCTGTCATGTAGCCTCAGACCAGAATGGAAATCAAAAGCATCAATTTTCATCATCTTCATCCTCATCAGTCAGCATTAAAAGAAGTCTCAAGTTCTGTGGCCCTTCCTACCCTACTCTTAAGGTAACCTAAGCTTTGATTTAAACAAAGTTTTATTTAAACAAAGTTTTATTCCCCTGTCCATTGATTTCTTGACCGAGAAGATGTTTAATTGAAACCCAAATTCCTCTATATGAATGTATGTCATATGTGAGAAAATGGGTAATGTGGCTAAATTATTGTTATTTGCTGTGAATGTGTGTGACCACAAATTAATTTCTCAAATTGAGATAATAAAGTTTACTTGACTTGACTTGACTTGACTTGATTTCCTATCCATGTCTGTGCCCTTGGTGAGATTCTGTCAGGATCACCAGTATCAGCAAATTCAGGAGGCTGTCGTGGAGCAGATGCAGTGGCACCCTCTGAAGAGAGACAGCTCACTCATGCTGGCTCCTCGACTAAATTATTATCAGTAGAGAACTTAACCGTTTTCAGTATGCACTTATCTGAGCTTAGTTATGCCGAAAACCATCGGCAAGGTAAGTAACTCCGTAATTTGAACACGGTTACCAAATTAAAAAAATAATTTAAAAGAGAGGAAAGGAAATAACGAAATGAAAATAATTTTACAAATTCCTACAAATATATATGTTGCTATATCGTAAGTTTGAAGAATGTCACATGAGCCATTTACTCGGGGGAAAAAAAAAATCTTCTTCTTCAGAACTTTCTTCCGAATCGTTGTTCATCATACCTGGAACCTCATCCCAGTCGAAATCTAGGTCACTCTAAGCTTCATTACCCAGCACTTTCACTAAGTCTTATGCTGTAAATCCTACAAAACACAGTATCTCCATCACTAAATCTCATTATAGAACGGCAGAAATCAAAGTTAGCCATGGCGAAAAACAGCATCTCAACCTCAAAACTTTAAAAATTCATAACTCGAGAACCACGGCACGCATCGACTCGCGTTTTTTTTGCAAACGGAAGTAAATGGCTACAGGAAGAAGAGGAGTCATGTTCTCTCACGAGACTTCCTTTTCTACGAGAAACATGGCAGCGCCCATTGTTGCCATGTGTTTTACCGGGTGCTGGCAGGCGCTCAGCCTTTTGGCTGTGTGATTTCCAGTCGGGCGCTAGCGGGTGCTCGCTTGTCAAGAGAGTTAACAGGTGGTGTCCTGCATATGCTGGATCAGAACAGGCACCACTGAATACCACAGAAGTGACCAGCACAGTGCAACGTGACTCTCTTCTCTTCTGTTGGCTGTTTCATGATAACTTGACATCGACTGCTCCCTGTGTGCTTGCTGGTGCTGGGGCGGTGGTAATTAATATGGGCTACGCTGTGGCTGTGAACAGGGAGCCGGAATGAGAGGCATAGGTACAGTGCTACCAAGGTAGGACACAGCGTCGTCAGACAGCTAAAGAAAAAAAAAAAACAATGAACTCTACAATCTACAGTAATCCCGAGTCTCCAAAAGGGGGTTAAAGGCCTCTATAAAAACATTCAGCATTCACGCAACCAGATTTTATTTCAAGAAAGATACTGTACTGGATGGATCACTTAACCCTCTTGACAAGCGAGCGCCCGCTAGCGCCCGGCCGGAAATCACACAGCCAAAAGGGCTGAGCGCCCGCCAGCGCCCGGTAAAACACGTGGCAACAATGGGCGCCGCCATGTTTCTCGTAGAAAAGGAAGTCTCTCGCGAGAACATGACTTCCTTCTTCTTGTAGCCATTTACTTCCGTTTGCAAAAAAAACGCGAGTCGATACGTGCCGTGGTTCTCGAGTTATGAATTTTTAAAGTTTTGAGGTCGAAATGCCGTCTTTTCACCGTGGCTAACCTTGATTTCGTAAGTATACTTAGCCAAACAGGGAGTATAATACAAACTCCCCATTTTGGCGTCGTATACTATACCATGTCAGACCATAGCAGAATTTAAAGGAAAAGGATAGGAGGAGGGCCGAGCGCCCTAATGGGTTCCTGGGGTTAACTGTTATGGCTGCATTGGCCGCCACAAATGAAATCCCTTTAGAACCATCAGCCCTGGTCATGCGGATGTCCCTTAGATAAAATTTTTAAAAGGGTTCTCCGAACGCCAGTAGGCTGCCTCCAGGAGATGGCGCACGGGGACAGAGTGCTGGAACGCTGTGGACGTGGCCAGCGCTCTGACCTCATGGGCTCGAGGGGAAAGGGCTGGGAGGTCTTTGTGGGCCTGGGCATAGGGCCGATTTGATAGTATTGGATAGCCACCTAGAAAAGTGCCCGCCGAGATGTCTGTCTTGTTGTTGGGGTTGATTGATGGAAATAAGGAGGCGTCTGAGAGAGAACGCCTGGGCGGGAACGCTCCCAGTAGTATCTGAGGCACCTAGAGGGGCACAGGTCCATGTCCTCCGCCACCTTCGCTGCCTAAGATATCCGCTAGGGAGCGGATAACAAAGGAAGGAGGAGAGGTCGTGCCCGGTTCCTGGTTCTTAGCTAAGAACTCAGAGGAACTTAAGCGAGACCGAGCCGTCTCTGTGAAAGGCAATGTCCCGAGGGTCACCACTGAGGGCATGAATCTCACTTCGCCTCCTGGCTGAGGCCAGGGAGAGAGGAAGGTGGTCTTGAAGGAGAGGATGTCAAAGGGAATCGCGAAGAGGGGTTTTCTGAGGGGTTTTCTGAGGGCGTCAGAACCAGAAAGAGGTCCCACATGGGAGCGCGCCTAGGGGACTGAGCTTCCCGTAGGGCCACCCCCCCGAGATAGTTCTCTAAGGAGAAAGTCATTGTCGAATGATGGGCCGCCAAGCTGTCGGATGGTGGTGCATACGGCCGATCTGTAGCCCCGAATGGAACTAGCAGAGAGCTTTCGAGAGGACGAAAGGTGGGGATAGGAATTGCCTATCTGGATGTTGGAGGGGTGGAGGTAGGGGACCGAGTTAGCCGTGCACCACGTGACCCATCTCTCCCATCGGTAATTGTAGAGGGACTCGGTGCTGGTCCTACGCGAGGCCAAGGCCAAGTCCCGTAATCCCTGCGATGCCCCCGCTTCTGTCAGGGTATCTAGGACAGACCGGGGTCTGTCCGCGGGGGTGGCGGGGACCGGTGGTCGCAATTTGGTTGGCATATCAGCCAAGCGTGTAGGCGAAGCATCTGGGGGTTGGAGTGAGGGAGGCCCGAGCGAGGTTGTCTGAGCAAGTCCCACCGAGGGGCTAGCTGGAGAGGGGGAACGTGAGTTAGGGACCTGAGGTCTGGGAACCACGACTGGGTCGGCCACCACGGGGTTATAAGGATGAGTTTGGGTCTCTCCAGCCTGGCCTTCCTGATCTTTGTGAAGTATTGGGAAGGGGGGAAAGGCGTACGCGATGAGTCCCGTCCAGGGGAGGGAGAGCGCATCGATCGCCGCGTACGCTCGGGGATCCGGGACGGGAGAGACATACATGGGAAGGCGATGGTTGAAGCGGGTCGCAACGAGGTCGACCATGGGCTTGAACCAGTGCTCCCATACTGTGGTTAGCGTCAGCTTGTTCAGGGTCCACTCTGTGTGCAGAAGGGTCCCTGAGCGGCTGAGAGAGTCTGCCAGGATGTTGCGTGTCCCCGCTATGTGTCTCGCACGGAGGGTGGTTCCCCGTGCGTGGCACCAGCGAAGGAGGGCCTCTGTCGTATAGAGAGGCCGATGGAGTGAGCCCCCCCCCCCCCCCCCCCCTTGTTGGCGTAATGGGCTACCGACGTGTTGTCCGTGAGGAGGAGAACCAGTCGGTGCGAGATTAGGTGTTGGAAGTGGAGGAGGGCCAGCCTGACCGCTCCAATTCTAATATGTTGATGTGGAGGCGTGCCATCTGTGCGCGTCCCACACCCCCGAGGCATGACTGTCCCCCAAGTGGGCCCCCCAGCCCGAGTTGGAGGCGTCCGTGTACAGTTCGAGGGACTGAGTTGGGAGAGAGATTGGAACGCCGGTGGTCAGAGTGGACGGATTGAGCCATTCGTCTGTGGGCGCAAGAGAACCCAGTGGCCGAGGGGAATGGTCAGGTCCCAGCGGTCGAGGTCTGGGACCAACGACGACGGAACTCCCTCTGCAGCTGGCGTTTGGGGACCCGACCCAGCGGAATGAGGGCTGAAAGGGACTCCATCATCCCTAAGAGGGAGGACAGAGTTCTGGCCGAGGTATGTGATGCTCCTCGGGGGCGAGAGATGAGGTCCACTATCTGGGCGGACCTCTCTGGGGTCGGGGCGACCTTCATGGCAATCGTGTCGAAACTCATGCCCAGGAAAGAGAACCTCTGACTGGGAATGAGTTCGCATTTGAGGGGTTGGTTACAAACCCCAGGGGGTGGAACAGAGCCTGAGGAGGCGCGTGGTGGGCTCGGCACTGAGCCCGGGAGGAGGCCAGGACAAGCCAGTCGTCGAGGTACACCAGGAGCGGATGTCCTCCTGTCTGGCTAGGGCGGCCATCTCCTTGACAACCTTCGTGAAGAGAGGAAGGGTGCCAGGGAGAGACCAAAGGGGAGAGCTTTGAACTGGAACACCCGACCCTGCCAGACGAACGGACGGGGGTAACGTCTGTGAGCCGGGTGAATGAGGATCTGGAAGTACGCATCCTTCAGATCTATGGAGGTGGCCCAATCTAGGTGGTGGATGGAGTCCCTGATCTGGGAGGGCATGTCCATCTTGAACTTGGTATGTCTGAGGAACTTGTTGAGGGGAGAGAGTCGAGGAGGATGGGGCCTCCTCCCCCCCCGAGGGTTTGGGGATCACGAACAGGTGGGAGCAAAACCCGGGTTGGGCCTGGTGGGCGGGTTGCCTGTTCCGTGCCCACCGCGGGTGTGTCCCCTAGTCACCGATGAGGGCGTGCCTGTTGGCCGAAACCCGAAAATTGTGTTGCTGCTGGCGAGGTTTCGATTTCGACCTCTGCGAATTTAAAGGGCGCTTGGCCGGCCCGGCGTTGGGAGATGGGGCTTGTCGGGGATACGGGTGGGCCTGATGGACCTGGGGTAAGACCGATAGGGGGGCCTGGAAGGGCGTGGCTGAGGCCGGGGGGGCAAAGGACGCCGCCTGCTTGCGTTCCTCGACCGAAAGGGACATAGCCGAGGTGGAGTACTTGCCAAAGTGCGAGTGATCCTGGCCCGGGACACACCGAAGGGAAGCCTTGAGTGCCGGGGAGAGTGAAGAGCGTGCAAGCACCGCGTCTCTGGCCACTAGCAGGCATTGAAGTGGCTTGTTGCTGCGCTGTCCGCCGCAGCCGACAAGTGATGCGATATCCTGTTAATGAGGTGTCGCATAAAGGGATCGCTGAATAAGCGAGATTTGTCCTCATGGTGTGGTTCGGAGGTATTGTCCGAAGGCACTGGGACGGCGCCGTCATCCCCAGGCCAGAGTACCTCCGCCCTCTGCAAGAGCATGCTAAGGTAGGCATGCCCTGCAATGGTGTGTAAGATGCCCATCCGGGCTACTCGGTCCCAGTCCTTTATGCTTTAAAGGAGATGGTGCCCGAAGTAGGGGGGCCCCGGTTGGGCATCAGTCGACAATCCGACTGGGAGATGGCCCACTCCCTGGTTGCCAGATTGTCTGCAAAGAGGGAGGTCACTGGGTGCTTCCTGCGGGTCCCAAGGAGGGAGCCGAAGGGGACCGCATTGGGCGCCGGGGAAGGTCTTGACCCGGCGGGGGGAACGGCGTCTGCACCCCTGGCGCGGATTGCCGGACTCTCCCACAGCGAAGTGAGGGACTGAGGAGCGACGAGCCTGAGTTTGCGTTGGGCTGGGGGCGGCCTGACGATGTCAGGGAAGGCCAAGATATCGGCAGAGGGAGGGGCTTCCCTCGACACCAAGTCCAGTCGTCGAAACCGGTGAATGGTGCGGATATCGTAAAGGGATGAGAAGAGGTCCTCATCGTCGTCGTCCTCGGCTGTGGGGAGTCGAATTCCTGGGAAGGTTGGTCCTCCTCAGGGGGCATCTGCGGGGTGCGTGAGGGTCCCGCCCTCGTAAGGGGGGGGGGGAGGGGGGGGGGGGGGGGGGGCGGGCCCCTCGTGGCTCTGTGCTCGGCAGACAGGCTAGGGTGGGGAGACCCGGACTGCCGATCGGACAGCGCCCGAGGTGGGAGACCAGGTCGACCAGGTCTGTGAGATTGGGTGCCACAAGCGACCATATAGCTGTGTCCGGTTGGGAGTGGGTGTTAAGCACTGGTCTCTCTCGAGGGCATAGAGCCACTGGTCCCCGGGGAGATAAGCGGGCTGTGGCGGCCCAGGGTACTGTGCAGGGACTCCCCGGGGACCGGGGTAACCTTGAGCAGCAGGGGGGGGGGGGGGGGGGGTGTGTAGTGTTCGACCATGGTATGTCGTCCCCCCCCCCCCGGGAGCGTGCCGGGACCCAGGGGAATAGGGCCGGTTACCTGTGGTCCCGCTGGTAGATCCTCCCCCCGGAGGAACGGGATTGAGGACGTTGCCCAAAAGGGGGGCCGAGTAGGTCGGACCCCCAACGTCCTGAACCCCTAGGGGAACCTGCGACGGGCGGCGAGCGGGGTTGGTCGGCCGTCCTTGTGTATGTTCACAACCGGTGGAGGCACTCAGTGTTCCCATACGCCCAGAGTTATGGTCATGTGCATGGTCTTGCCATGACGTGGCCATAAAACTGCGTCCGGAGATAACGGGACGCTCCTCGTGCAGGGGTGTTGGCTGCACCTGTGCACGGTGGGGAAGAGCGTCGTGAGACGGCGAGTCCAGATGGGGGGGGAGACGTGGACCCGCGCGTCTCATAAAGGCGAGTGACGGGTGGAGGTTCCAGTCCAAAACCGTCACCCGTGCCTGTCCCGCGCCCCGGCAAAGGTCCCCGGGGGCCGAGGGTCGCGTGACTGGGCATATAGTAAACGGATGTCTGACTATGCGCGCGGAAAGCTAGAAGGCAGGGTGGCTGGAGGAGAAGCGGAATCCCGCTTGGATGTTTTGACTTGAGTGGGTCCCTTAAGGGGGGCCTTGCCCTTTGATTTTCTGGGCAGGTTGAACGATAAGCATTTGGAAACAGCAGCCGCTTGCCTAGTAGCTTTCGAACGCAACGGTCGTGCATCCGGCGGTCGGGTAGAGGAGGGAGAGTCCCGCGTCCCCTCCGCGGGGAGGTCGTCTCCAACTACCGCAGCCGTCAGTTCTCCCGCGGGAAGAACGGTCTGCTCGGAGTTGGAACCAACTCGTTGGTCCTCCGGGAAAGCGAGCGAACTCTGAACGTCAGAGCTGCTCGGCCCAACCGAGTCCTTCACCATTTTGGGCAATGGCGCCGAGCAAAACCGGACCGGAGCACACGATCGTAACACGACGGTCGATCGAGGAGGGTACACAGGTCGATTGACCGTGCGCACACAATAGCAATATAACACAATGGAAATATAAAAGGAAACAAGCTCGCACAGTGACAGAAAACGCAGTAGCGATGAACGAAACCGTGCGTGAGCAACGACAGTGGCGTGAACCAAAAGTGCTGAGTAACGCCACGTGTAACAGCAATGCCGAAGGGCGATCGCGATCGCCACGCACACGAAGCCGATCGAAAAATGTGGCAAATGAATGGGAGGAGTGTGTAAACAAGTGTAGGAAGCAAATTCCGAACGACAAACCACGTGTAATAGCGTGGGCTAGAAAGTTGGTGCGTGCGACAAGAAATGGGAGACCGGCGCAAAACAAGATGGCGACGAAACCGACCCGCGATCGTCGCAGATGAGATAGTGGAATCGTGGTACAAGTAACGGCGAGATTAGAAATCGGAATTTAGGGGCGAAAAGGCGTAAAGGCGAGTGAGAATGCAAGGCCGATGGACAAAGGGAGGCAGAGAAAACGCGATGGACGTGGCGATGGAAAATGCCGATCAACCTCGAACCGGTTACGCAAATAGACAAGAAACGGGAGCACCATGATCGCGAGAAAATTTCAGTAAATAAGGTTAGAATGCTAGCCCATCCGATAACCTCACACGTCAAGATTACACTGAGAGATAAGTGCAAGCCACAGATAAATGAGTACAGAGTGCGAACACAGCAATCTTTACACAAAGGCAAAGTATAGGCGAGACAGAGCACAAGACTTATCTTGCTTGGGCGACAGGCCGAAGTAGAATGACGGGCAGTACACGATCTTCGGCATCTTCCGTAGGCGGAAGTAGGGTGGGCGTCACGTGACTATCTTATGACTGCATTTGCCACAAAACTTCGGCCTGACAGAGCTGACTGACAGCCGTTTAATGCTATGGTCTGACATGGTATAGTATACGACGCCAAAACTGTGTTTTGTAGGATTTACGGCATAAGACTTAGTGAAGGTGCTGGGTAATGAAGCTTAGAGTGACCTAGATTTCGACTGGGATGAAGTTCCAGGTATGATGAACAACAATTCGGAAGAAAGTTCTGAAGAAGATTTTTTTTTCCCCCCAGTAAATGGCTCATGTGACATTCTTCAAACTTACGATATAGCAACATATATATTCGTAGGAATTTTTTCAATTATTTTCATTTCGTTATTTCCTTTCCTCTCTTTTAAATTAATTTTTAATTGGGTAACCATGTTTCAATTACGGAGTTACTTACCTTGCCGACGTTTTCGGTGTAACTAAGCTCAGATAAGTGCATACTGAAGAGGGTTAATTAGAGAGGTCAGTTTTTGTACTTGATTTGAACGAGAATGCCAGATACTCATACAGAGTTTGCTCCAGATAATGGTCCCTGAAAGGTAAAAGCACTCTGACTAAAGGATTTACTTTGAAGCACGAAAGTGAGGAGTATCAGAAGAAGAAAGGAGCTGGCTGGATGGGGTCTGCCACTGACAGATGAGGAACAGATATATGCAATTTGTAATGAATTCTACACTGTATATGGAGCCAGTGAAGCGACCAAAACAGAGGTTTGACATATTCTCATCAGGGTGACTGATCGGCCTGGCAGTGCTGTTTTGGACCTTCTGTAATATTCCAACAAGGTATTTTGGAGAGCCAACCAGATGACTTCAGCAGTAATCAAGGTTCAGGCACTACCAATGAACAGACTAATCTTTTTGTAGCATCAGTGAAGTGTAAATGTTGGCCAGAGCTTGTTTTTCGTACATCATAACAGGCCGCTTTACAGAGGTTAAAGACATACTGCTTAAATGAAAGAGCAGAATCAAAAGTGACTCCGAGGTTGTGGGACAGAGAAGACTTTAACAATGTCAATAATACCGATACCGATAGGAGAAGAGGAGATGGGTGATTTACAAGTATGAGGAGCATAGAATATAACTTCATTTTTTCATCTGTGAACTGCACAAGAAAGAACTCCTCAGATGCCACAGTCGTCAGCAGCTCTGCCAGCTAGTATACCATGTCAGACAGCAGCATTCTATGGCAGTTAGCTCTGAAGGCCGAATTTTTGTGTGGCTAACGCAGTAATAAGATACCCGCCCTATTTCCGTCTTAGACAGAAAGCTGGTGTAAACTTCCTGTTTCTCATTCAGCGAGGCATAAGCGCCAGGTAACCCCCGAGGACCATAGCGCTAGAGGGGAAGGACGAGTAGGCGTTAGAGTCTGACATGGTAGGTATACTAGCCAAACAGGGAGTATGATAAAACTCCCCATTTTGGCGTCATATACTCTACCATGTCAGACAGTAGCAGAATTTAAAGGAACTGGAGGAAGGTAGAATGCCCTAATGGTTCTTGGGGGTAAAGTCAGGATAGAGATGGCTGACCGCTGTGTTAGCCACAACAAAAGAAATCCCTTTAGAACCATCAGCCTGGTCATGTGGATATCCCTCAAGTGTAAGTTTATGAAGGGGTTCTCCGAACACCAGTAGGCTGCCTCCAGAAAGTAGCATGAGGGGACTGAGTGTTGGAAGGCTGTAGAAGTGGCAAGGGCTCTAACCTCATGTGCCCGGGAAGATAAGACCAGCAACTCTTTATGTGCTTGTGCATATGTGGTCCTAACCGTGTTTGAGAGCCACCTGGAGATGGTGCCTGCGGAGATGTCTTTGGAGTTGTTTGGATTGATGGATATGAGGAGACGTTTCTGGGAGGACGCCTAGGTCACGTTCGTTCCCAGTAGCACCTGGAAGGGCACAGTCCATGTGCCCCCCCCCCCCCCCCACCCCACCCCTACCTACTTTCTTCCTTCCTGAGAATATCAGAGAGTGATCTGATGACGAGGGAGGGAGAGGTTGTGCCTGATTCTTGGTTCTTAACAAGGAAATTGGGGAGGAACCAGAGGGAGACAGAACCGTTCCTATGAAAGGCGATGTCCCTGGGATCGCCACTGAGGGCTATGTCAGCGAGCAGAGGTGAGTGCGAGGAGAAAGGTGGTTTTGAAAGAGAGAAGGTCAAAGGGGATGGAGGCTAAAGGCTCGAATGGGCAGCTTCCTGAGTATGTCGAGGATGTTGAAGAGATCCCAGAGTGGGACGCGTCTAGGGGATTGTACTTCGTGTAAGGCCGCGCCCCTAGAGATCTCCCTGAGCAGAAGTCGTTGGCAAAGGACGCCCCCCCAAGTTGACAAATGGTGGTACAGATGGCAGACCTGTAGCCGTGGATAGAGCTAGCCGACAGTTTCTTGACCAAGGAAAGGTGAGATAAGAAATTGCCCAATTGAATATGGGATGGGTGTTCACGCCGGACGAAGTTATCCAAGCACCAGGTGACCCATCTTGCCAAGCGGTAGTCATAGAAGGAATCTGTGCCGGATCTGCGAAAGGCTGTCGCTAAGTCCCGAAGGTCCTGTGAGGCATCGCCAACAGAAAGCCTGTCTAGGACTTACTGGGATCTGTTTGGGGGGGGGGGGGGAGGGGCAGATGTTCACAGTTGGGTTTGCACAGGAGCCAAGCGTGTAGATGGAGCATCTGTGGGTTTGAGTGGGTGCGACCCAAGCGTGGTTGTCTGAGCATGTCCCAGCGCGGAGCCAGAGAGAACGGGAGAACATGTGAGAGAGACCCGAGGTCTGGAAACCACGACTGAGTCGGCACCACCACGGGGTGATCAGAATGAGTCTGGGTCTCTCCAGTCTTGCTTTCCTGATCACTCTGTGGAGGATCAGGAATGGAGGGAAGGCTTAGGCTATAAGACCCGTCCAGGGCAGGGGGAGAGCGTCGATCGCGTGTGCTCGAGGGTCGAGGGGGGACTGTTGAGACATAGACCGGGGGAGACTGTGATTGAACCGGGTGGCAAAGAGATCGATCATAGGGGTGAACTAATGGGTCCATACAGTGCGTAGGATGTGTGGGCTGTTGAGAATCCATTCTGTGTGCAGGAGGGATTTGGACCGACTGAGAGAATCCGCCAGAACGTTGTGGGCTCCCACTATGTGTCTCGCGTGGAGGGAGATGCCCAGAGGGTGGCACCAGCGGAGAAAAGCTTCTGCTCAGAGAGAGAGTTTGACGGAGCATCCCCCCCCCCCCCCCCCCCCCAGTTTATGTAACAGGCTACCGTGGTGGTGTCTGTGAAGAGGAAAACTTGTCGGTGTGTGACATGGGGTTGGAATTGGAGGAGAGAAAGGCTGACTGCCTCCAGTTCCAAGATGTTGATGTGCATCTGAGCCGTATTGAGGTCCCACGAACCGGAGGCATGGAGGTGGTCCATGTGGGTGCCCCAGCTCGTGTTGGATGCTTCCGTGTAGAGTTCCAGTGGCTGGTTGGGACGGGAAATGGGAACTCCAGAGGTCCACGCCGGGGAGTCCAGCCACTCATCCGTAGCCCAGTGGAACCATGACCCTAGAGGATGGACTGGTCCCAGCGTCCGGAAGTCTGGAACCACCGAGATCAGAACTCCCGCTGAAGTCACCCGTTTGAGGACCCTGCCCAGGGAAATGATGGTTGCCAAAGACTCCATCATCCCCAGGAGGGAAGTCAGTGTTCTGGCCCAGGTGTGGGTGGATAGACGCAGGTGAGAGATGACTTCCGAGATGCGTGTGGACCTCTCGGTGGGGGCGACCATCATGGTGCGGGAATCGAATGTCATGCCCAGGAAGGAGAAGTGTTGACCGGGGGTGAGTTCGCATTTGTTCGTGTCGGTGACAAACCCTAGTTTGGAACAGAGATGTAGGAATTGTGTGGTGTGGGCTCGGCACAGGGCTTGAGAAGATGCCAGGATGAGCCAGTCGTCGAGGTAGACAAGGAGGCGGATGCCGTCCTGTGTGGCTAGTGAAGCCATCTCTCTTGACCATCTCTGTGAAAAGGAAAGGTGTGAGTGAGAGGCCGAAGGGGAACACCTTGAACTGGAACACCCGATCCTGCCAGACAAACCAAAGGTAGCGTCTGTACACTGGATAGATGAGAATTTGGAAATAGGCGTCCTTGAGATCGATCGAGGTGGCCCAATCCTGGTGATGGATAGAGTCTCTGATCTGGGACGGAGTGTCCATTTTGATCTTTGCCGTCTTGAGGTACTTGTTGAGGGGTGAGAGGTCGCGGATGGGCCTCCACCCCCCGATGTCTTGGGAATGACGAATAGGTGGGAGTAGAACCCTGGAGTGGGGTTGGTTAATTCCTTGATGGCCCCTTTGATGAGAAGGTCTGAGACCTCCTCCTGGAGCGCATCCACTTGGGCGGGAGAAGGGGGGGATGGAGGGGAAGCGCGCGAGGGGAAGGCATTCGGAGGCCCAGGGTAGACGGTACCCCTCCTCTAAGACCGCTACTATCCATGGGTTGAGACCCATCCGTCTCCACTGGTGGGCATGTCTGGAGAGACTGCTGGCCAGAGGGGGCGAAGGGCCGCAGAGTTGAGGCCCCGAACCGGAGGCGACGAGGGGTTTATGTGATGTCCCGTGTCGTTCAGCAGGCTGGGCGATGGTAGCGGTCTGCGTTCTCCCTGTGCCAGGTCCCCCCCAGGGTGGGGCAGGGGGGAGAGACCGGCGGAAGGACCTGTTGTCATTTCTGTGGGGGCTGTTTCTGTTGGCCAAACCGAAAATTTGTGTTCCATGGGAACTTGCTTGGTCCAGCGAGGGTGGCTGTGTGCTGCACAGGGTGAGTGGCGCTGGTGTAGGCAGGCTTCCATTTATGAGGTGGGGGGGCTCTGGAGGGAGGCTGGGGGAGGGGGGGGGCGCGTTTAAAGAGGATGGGGGGGGTCAGAATAGACGGGGTGGGGTGGGGGGGGTGGGGAGTTAGGACCGCACGCAGGAAGCTGCCTCCTTATTTTGTTCAACAGTTAGCATGATGAATGCAGCCACGAAATCACCAAATAGCGACTGGTCTTGTCCTGGAATACACCGGAGGGCCGCTTTTTGCTGGGGGGAGAGTTTAGTTTTTTGTGAAGGAAAGCGTCTCTGTATGAGAGCACACAGTTATAATGGCTCTTGGCTGCACTGTCCGCAGCAGCCGAAAGATAAGATATCCTGTTTACCAAGATCTGCATCATTGGGTCCTGAAAGAACTGAATGTCAGTCACTTTGTGTGTCAGAGGCAGGTGCGTCAGACGACACAGAGGCTGAGTTGTCCTCTGAGTTGTCCTCCTCAGGCCAAATTTCAGCGGCACGTTGCGTGAGCAGGTCAAAGAAGACATGACTTGCCGTAACGTGTTGGATGCCGAATCTGGCGGTATGATCCCATTCTGCCAGCGTTTTAAGCAGGATAGATACAGCAGAGGGAGAGGCCGAGTTTGGGATCAACCAACAGTCAGATGGGGAGACTGCAAGTTCCCTGGCCGCAGGGTTGTCCTTATCAAAGAGGGAGGGATTGCGGGGCTGCTGGGGGGTCCTGAGAAAGGTGCCTACAGGGGCTGTCCCCGAGCGGAAAAAGTGATTCCTTCCCTGGACGCTCCCATATGGAAGTAGAATTTGAGGTGTGACAAGTTTGGGGGATGCATGCTTTGGCGGGGGGGGCCGGAGCAAAGCGTGACATGGAAAAGAGTTGGTCTGAAGGGAGGGTCTCCCTCGAGAAAAGGTTGGGGTGCCATTGTTCAATGGCTGCAAAGTCACTAGAAGGTGAGAAGAACTGCTCTTCTACACCATCCTCAAAGGCGGTAGGGGAGTCCTCCTGGGGAGGTTGAGGTGAATCAACCGGAGGAGGCAATGAATGGGGTGCATAGGAGTCCCACCCTAGCCGAGAGGTCGACGGGAGAGGCAAGGGCGGCAGACAAGCGTGGGGAATGTCTGTGAGGCCGATCTGACAGCACCTGAGAGGGAGACGGACCAAGGTCAAACCAGCAAGAAGACGCTGGATGCCACAGATGACCGGAGAGCCAATGAGTGTCCACATCAAGCCACTGGTCCTCAGAGGGGCACAGAGCCACCAGTCCCCATACAGGGAACTGGGCTGTGGCGGCCCCAGGGGCGGAATTTCCATGGGGGCCCGGATAACCTGAAGCACCAGGGGAGGGGGAGCTGGAAAGCCGATGGGCTTGCCGTGTCTCCCCCAGAGAGTGCACCGCCACATGCACATCCTGAGTGCGGTCCGTGTGGGAACGGGGGGGGGGGGGGGGTTTAGGACCGGTCACGCAGGAAGCTGACAGAGAGTAGTCCCAAGGCTGCCTAGAGGGAGCGATGGAGTGAGCGCCAGCCGAACCCCCTTCATGTCGGTAGCCGGAGTGGTAGGGGTGTGAAGATTGCTGGCACCAGCTTCCAGATCAGGCCATGACGGACCCAGTGGGTTACCCGATGTCCCGCGGGTTTGATACTCCCACTAAAGGAACGGGACCATGGACGTTGCCCAAGTGGGGAGCAGAATAAGTCCGATCCCCAATGTCCTATGCCCCAAGGGGATAGTTTGCCAGTCGATAGGGGTGAATCGACTGGCATGAGTCCGACTCACGCAGGTCCGGATGTGTCGGGATCTGCGCGCCAGACCCAGGGTTTTGCCCATTTTGGTCCTGCCAGGGAGAGGGCTCCACCCTGCCACCGGAAAAATGGCACTCAGAGTACACGGGTGGTGGCTGCACCCCTGTGCTATAAAGGGGAGCGCCATGAGTCTGAGTGCTATCAGTAGGGGGAAGGCTGATAGCCTGAGTCTCGTGTGTGTGAGCGAGTGACATGTGCCGATCCCGAGGCGGACATGTCACTCATGCCCGTCACAAAGTCTGAGTGCGGAAAATTATCTGGGTACAGCTGACCGTGTGACTCAGCATGATAGCGAGAGGAGAGAGGGTGGCCAAGTGTGGAGTCATTGTGCCGGCTACCCTCTCCTTTGTTTGTCTCCATAAGCAGTTGTGAAGTTGGAGGCAAGCTGGACTGACACTGCAAAGATGGTGAATGGGGGGGGGGGGGGGGGGGGGGTATGAAGAGCGTTGGGGTGAGCGGGAATGAGAGCGCAAGTGGGAAGGGGAAGAAGAGCGAAGTACGAGAGAGAAAAACGTGTGCGTTTACATGGCGATTTCCCCTTGTCTTTCTGATTATATTTCATTTTGGTTTTATCTGTAGCCTGTGCAGCTTGCCCCTTCCTACACAAACGCTGTGAGCGTAACTCCGTCGGCCTAGTAGAGGAGGAGGCATGATGGTGGTCATGGTCATATGTACCCTGCATTGAACTCCCCTCTATGTCGGCTGTACGTTCTTCCCCTGAGGGAAGCACGGTTTGTTCCGTGGGATCGTGACGTTGGGCCTCCGAGGCAAAGAGAGACGACGGACGGAAAGGTGTCATCTCTCGACCCATCGTTCACCTTCACCATCTTGGGCTGTGGTGAATGGAACAAACACGGAGTATACAAACACAAAGTCGAGACGAAATGGCGAAGCGCGTGGCGAAGGAGGGATGATCGATCGGAGGTAAGGCAACGTGACACGCGAGCGATCGTAACCTCTAACAGCTGTGATCAACGATGGTTGGCGCAAGCCACAACAGAACAAAGCAAAAAGCAAAACACATGCAATCTGCTAAAAAACAGAAGATAGGCAAGTCAGAGCAAGAAAACCTGTCCGTTCGTGGTGGAGGCTGTAGCTGAATGAGGAACAGGAAGTTTACACCTGCTTCTATCTAAAACAGAAATAGGGCAGGTGTCTTATTACTACGTTAGCCACACAAAAATTCAGCCTTCAGAGCTACCTAACTGCCGTAGAATGCTACTGTCTGACATGGTAGAGTATAAGATGCCAAAATGTGATTTAATCTTTTGACTACTGCCTGAAATCATTAACTTTTCGAAGGCACTTCATTCTTCAGTCCACGATGATTGAATCTATTTCTGCCAATAAATCTATTTCTGCCAATAAACATTCAGTACTATAAACAGGTCAAGATGTCAAACTTTCACACATTCATTACTTCCCACTGAAGTCTCCAGATTTCACACCTTTTCTGAGCTATGGCTATACGCCAAATTTTGCATCTAATTAGTTTTGATACTACTGTGTGTGTGTATCATTCACTTTAGAAACTACTATTTTTCACTGAAACCAGATAGTTTTTCAGCATTTTGTTATCATTATCTGAAGGCCTTCAGCTATCAAGCTCTCTGTAGAGTTTCTTTCTACAGTTATTATTTGATTTGTACCTTGGTTCCAATGTCCTTTTCATAAGGCTTCAGTACAAAAAAATAGAGTTTTTAAAGGTCATCTAGAATGGGGGGAAAAATCATGCTTTTTATAGAAACATCCAGTTTTGATCCCTTGTTGGTCTTCAGGTGCCCCTGTATACAGTCCACACAGATATCAACACCTCATATTCTCTTATCAATTCATTATCATCAAATGCATACTTGAAATACAGTATTTTCCCCCTGTAGCTCACCTATCAATTCAGCAGGTTTGTTCTGTCGCTGATTGATGAAGTATTCAAAACTCTCCTTCACAGCGTTCACAAATTTTGGTGTTCTGGCTGAAGCAAATCTCTATGATGTTGTCAAGCTTGTCCTTGAAGTCTGCACATATGTTTACAGACACAACCAGATAATCTTCATCAAGAAAATAAATTTTACAATGCTGCAATAAACAAATAAGATCTGCATGTTCAGGAACAGAACCATAAAAAAAGAGACTGGAGTAATCATCAAACAGCGTAAATGTGTGCATGTGCATATGCATGTATATGTGCGTGTGTGCATATTTCTTTATATGAATGAATGCATTCAAAATGCTTTACCTGTAATGTCTGAAACTGAACACAGAGGGAATGTGTGCATGTGCATGTGCATGTGCATATGCATGTATATGTGTGTGTGTGTGTGTGTGTGTGCGTGTTTCTTTATATGAATGAATACATTCAAAATGCTGTACCTGTAATGTCTGAAACTGAACACACAGGGAATGGACAAATCTAAAGTTTAATATTACACAAGCAGGGCTTTATGGCAGAATATCGCCACACTCACCCAAGAGATTCTGCACCATGTCTTTGTCTTTCTCTGCATCATTGGAAGGGTTGATAACAATCAGACGACCAGTTTTCTGAAACATGTAAGTAAAGAAACTCTGCCATACAAACACATTACTTTCTAGAGTTCTACCACTTTTCACAATTTTCTGAAAAACAAAAGAAAACTCATGTGTTTCTCAAAATATTCAGAAACCCCTTTAACTCTGTGACTCCCAAACTATTTGTAATTTTGGGGAAAAAAACACCAACCTTTCAACAACAACAACAACAAAAATCACATTAATTCAAGTATTACTCTAAAGTATACAAAAGTATACATTTTCTTGAAGGAAAATGAATAGAGAATGTAATTATCATACGTTTCATGTTGACAGGATGAGATAACTCACAATCATGGGAAGATAACCAAAATCTTAAGAAAAAATAAACTAAATTTCTTTTTTCAAATCCATGAAAATTCAAGTCCTGTATATCATGGGTGGAGATGGTATTGAAATGTGCACAAATCTTTAGGACGTAACAACCAAGTGCAATTATTTATTTTTAAAAAAGCACATAGTGTGTTCAGGGATGCATTAAGTAATGCATATCATATATATATATATATATATATATATATATATATGTATATATATATATACTGGAAGGATAATAAACAACTTTTTCGTCTCCTACCACATCCTCGACTACGCCCACTGCCAGCACGACCACACACCCCCTACCTGCTGATGTACCTGGTTGATCAATATCTTCTTCCCGGTAATTTGAATCACTTGACTCATTGTCAGGTTGATCGACAACCACATCACCTTCACTTTCTATCTCGTTTTCTATACCACTTTCGTTGTCGCTAATTTCATCTTCATACAGCAAAAAAATTGACCCAAAACTTGCTGAAAACTCCTTCAAAGATGCTGTATGGAGCCGACATTTGCAAGGAAGTAAACAATATCATGTGACCAATCAGATAATCAATTATGTGATGAACATTGAACCGTGGCTATATCTGTGGCCAGGAGCAAATGGATTAACTCACTCGGTACTGGCAGCTTTTTCCCTTTACTTTCCCACTGAACTGGGCATTTGTAAGGGTTGCTAAAAAAAAAAGAAAAAAAAAAAAAGTCAAGAAGGACATAAAACTTTCAGAGCTGGTTAGAAACATAGTGAGTATGCTGGGGTGAAAACATCAAACTTCCTACCTTCATCTTTCTTTAAGAACCTGGTGAAAAAAATTTTTCTTCAGCTGAGCTGACACATGCAGATATGTCTAGTGCACGTATCCAGGAAGCACAATGTCTTTGAAACAGTCTGTCACTCACAAAATAATCTAAGGAATGTCTAAATATGATTTTTGATTCCTATTATAGCCTGTAGAGCACTTCAAGATCCACTAATGTTGACACCGACACAAACAAGAAAAAAAAGAAGAAACTTAAAACCTACACCACCGCAACATGTGCACACTGGCTTGCTTGAGGTACAAGTGTATTCCTATCATTTTGTACTAGTTTGTCACACTGGATGTGGCTCAGGGTGAAGAGGTAGAAGAAAAGCCTTTTCCACCACTTCATGGTCTTGTGGTCTAGTGAAATGTAGATCAGCTGATCACTTTTGTCCACCCCAGCCGTGTTCTGAACGTAATCCTGGACAGCCAGGAGTTTCCTGAACTGCCAACATGTGGTCACGTCTTGTCTTGGTGTAGGGGTTGACCTTGGTAGTGATGACATGGACTGGCCTCCAATCCATCCTCGCAGAACAGCAACAGCACCTCAAATCACAGCACAGTAAATCGTTATCTATCTAAACGATGTTTTTCTTTTACTTACCACTGTTTTTTTTCCCTGAAAACATAGAAATATGTCATAATCATTATTGTCATTACTTTCACAAGCACGCACGTGTGTGTGTGTGTGTGTGTGTGTGTGTGTGTGTGTGTGTGTGTGTGTGTGTGTGTGTGTGTGTGCGTGTGCGCGAGTGTGTGTGTGTGTGTGTGTGTGTGTGTGTGCGTGCGCGTGTGTGTGTGTGTGTGTGTGTGTGTGTGTGATTATGTGTACACATATATAAACAACAACAAAAAAAAAAACATAAACAATAATATGATGATAACATAATAAAACATACACACCTTGTTGTAAAGTCTGGACATGATCACATGGTGGCAGATGATGCTTTTTCAGCTGGAAAAAAAAACTGTAAGAGGGTGTGGCATACTTGTAAGTAAACCTTGTTCACCAGTAAAAGGTGGCACAGCTGGAACAACTCGAAAATCTTGATGCCAGTCTTAAATCATGAACCACATAAACTATTCCTGTCATGGCCAGCACGTTCTCTCCTCTTTACTCGCCCTGTGCTGTACGATCGTTTTCACCACCACCCTCTTCATTCTATCACACGTCTGAGTGCCGCCAGTTCAAGTTCAGAATCTGAACTTCTCTCACCTCCACTTTAAATAACAATCTTCATTACGTCCTCAAAAGTCTTCCTCAATGTCTGAACCTTCAGTCTGAGGTAATTCTAACACTTCTAAGGCTGCGAAACCCTGACTTCAATGACTACTCTTCAGGCTTTGCTGTTGAAAAGTATCGAGTTCAGATGCCATTGTTTTTTTTCTTTTTCTTTTTTTTTTTTTTTTTTTTTTTGCCTTTCCTCGTACATTTTATTCAAGTAACAGAAGAGATACATATGCGCAGAAAGAGGACAGTGCGCAGAGATTTTCATACATACATTAATGATGATACATGAATATTTCTTACTACTGTGAAAAGTGGAACAAAAGATAACTGTAAAGTACACTTACACACAGACACATATGAACATATCTATCTATACATGTACTCATATTCATATATAAACACACACACACACACACACACACACATGCACGCACGCACGCACACACACACACACATATTACATTATTATACAGAGTAAGACTGAGCCTTGAACAATGCAGCATGAAACAAACTGATCTGACCTGCTGTTACCATGATTGCATTCATAAATAATGCATGCTCGGAGTGACATATTTGTATACAAACATACATCCTTACATCATTATCTGTCACTGTACCTCATCAAGAATACACGGATAAGGGTACCACTTTTTAAAGAAATCTGCAAGCTTCATTTCTTTTGAAAAGATGTATTTTTCAACTATATAACTGTGTTTCAAATCTCACAAAAAGTGTATTACATCTGGTTTGATTTTATTTATCCTGCATTTGTAAATAAAGTGTTTTGCTAAAAGATTAATCTGATCAAAAGTGTCGTCTTTTTTTGTTTGGTCATCATTCCCAAACAAAACAAGTTCTATGTTGAATTTTAACTGAAAACATTGTTCGCACTTCTCTCTTAAAATCTTCTCCAGGTCCCTCCAAAAACATTGTGAAACATCACAGAACCATAAATAATGATTGGCTGAATCTTTCTCTCCTTTCTACAAAAAGTGCATTTGTCACAATTTGAAATTCTCATTTTCTTCAAATTATTGTTATTAACTAAAATACTATAGGACAATTTAATTTGGAACCACCTTAATCTGATCTCCTTTATTTGTTTTATTTGTTTTAGTGTTCTATCCCAGTCCACATATATATATTAGTATTTGCTCCCACTTTGCAAAAGCATTTATATCATATATAATGACTGGCTCTAGTAAAACATCATAGAAAGTTTTTGAACCTTTTTTAACATTTGCTACTATTTTTTGTGCGTTTGTTTTTTTCATTGCATTTGCTATCTTTTAGTTTGATATTCTTTGCAGCAAGGAAACTTTTAACTGAATGAACACAACTCATGTATTCCAAATAGTTTACACTGATAGTATACTTTTCGCAGAAAGCTTTATAACTTAAAAAGCATCCCTTTTCATCAACCACATCTCTTACTAGGAACACACTTTTGTAATGTAATGTAAAAGGATATATTATAGAGCGCTTTACCTCGCGAGAGCCCAAAGCGCATATCACAGAAAAATACATGATAAAATTATAATTTTAATTCAAAGCGCACGCACACACACACACACACACACACACACACGCACACGTGCGCGCGCACACACACACACACACACACACACCACACACACATACATCGCCGGGGAAAAAAAAAAATCACACACAGACAGACAAGCGCATTCAACATCAGCAAACACGCACACAATGGTAAGTGGATATCATTAATCAGTCCCAGGGAAAAGATGTGTCTTTAAAGAGGTTTTAAAAGTCTCTAATGAGTCCATGTTACGCAGAGAAGAAGGGAGACTATTCCATAGAGCAGGTGCCTGGTAAGAGAAAGATCGTTGGCCTGAAGTTTTCAGGCGAGCGGAGGGAAGCCGAAGCAGACGAGAATCGGTGGATGAGCGCAAGTGCGAGACGGAACATTGAGATGGAGGAGATCAGAGAGGTAGGAGGGAGCCAGATTATTCAGTGATTTGAAAACCAGGTGGGAGAACTTTAAAGTCAATGCGAGACTGAACTGGAAGCCAGTGTAAGGATGAAAGAATTGGTGATATGTGATCAGATCTTGAGGAGCAGGAGACGGACGGGCGGCATTGTTCTGAACATTTTGAAGTTTAGAGATGAGTGTTAAGGGACAACCGGCGAGGAGTGAGTTACAATAGTCAAGCTGAGACAGGACATTTTCTAAAGAAAAATGTACTACTATCAATTCTAAACTTGTCCTTGTCAAACAAGGGTTCTGCTAATACTTCTTGTGCTTCTTTTACAGACACGTGTTTGAAGAAATTCACATAAGCTGTGAACACATCCTTCCAAAATTTGTTACAATTATTTTAAAGTAATCTCAAAGGCCCACACTGTTCCAATGATTCTATCTCAGGACAATCCATAAACAGTATTATTTTCCATTTGGATATTCCTGTGAGGATCTTTTTCATCCATGTCATTTTTAGGGCCTGTATAAACACTTGTATTTTCAGGAATACCTAGGCCACCATTTTCAGTGTGGTGAACTGAATATTTTTCTTTTTATCTTATCTGGTTTATTATCCCATATGAATTTGAAACATAAGTTTTGTAGCTGTGCTATTATCTTTTCTGGAGGGTTTGGGAGGAGAATCCATAAGTATATAAGTTTTGAGAGTATGAGAGACTTAAGTACAGCAATTCTACCAAGGGGTGTGCAAATTCATTTGGACCAAATTTGAAATAGATTTTTCACTTCTACTAATTTGTCCGTTGTATTAATTTCAGTCACTTTTGACAAGTCATTCATGAACCATATACCTAAGAGTTTATTGGGGTGGGGGGGATTCCATTTCATATTTTTTTTCTTTTAAGTATTTGTTCTCTGAATATTTCTTTTGACCTATCCATACATTAACAGTTTTTCCATAATGAAGTTTTTTAGTCCTGTAGCTCCTTCAAACTCCTCAAGAGTTCTGAACAGATTTTCATAGAATTCCCTATCTCCGTTCAGTGTGAACGACGTGTCATCTGCGAATTGATTTATTTTACAAATAGAGTCATGGATAGTAATACCTTTTATGCTTTTATCTTCTCTTATTTTGTGAGCTAGAATTTGAATAGGGTCTCCTTGACGACATCCTCTCTGTACTTCAAAGCTTCCAGATACCTGTCCGTTTACCATGGTATATGATTTTAATTTTTCATAAAATGTGGTTTAACGTTATCCATTTACATATATCATCGCCAAAACCAAAAACATTCAGGACTTTATTCATGTATTTCCAATTTATTGAATCAAACGCTTTCTCAAAGTCTATTTACACTAATAAACCTGGAAGGTTATTTTTTTCTAAGTAATATATGATGTCGTATACTATTCTTTAATTGTCTCCTATATACCTTCCTGGAATAAAACCTTCTGATCTTCTTTTATCAATTTATGTAGGATATACTTTATTTGGCTGGCTATACATGTTGATCCTATTTTTACGACACACGACACATTTAATAATGATATAGGTCTCCAGTTTTGGCTTTTCTCCTTTTGGTAGGCAAGTAATAATTCCTTCTCTCTGAGTAACAGACAGCTCTCCTTTTGTAAAACCTTCATTTAAAGATCGAATAACAAAGTCTCCAATGTCCTTCCAAAAAAATTTGAAAAGAATTTACCGTCATCCCATCAGTACCAGGGGTCTTGTCATTTTGCATTCCTTTCAGTGCTTAAGAAGCTTCTTGTCTAGTTATTTGTCCCTCTAGTTGTTTGGATTCAGCTTCTTCAAGCTTTGGTAAATTTCCAGCATATCTGCCAATGTCCATGTTTTTTGTACTTCTTTCTTTGTATAAGTTTTCATAATAGGTCTAAGTTGCATCTAATATTTCGTCTGTTTCTGTTATTATATTTCCTTGGTCTTTTACTAATTCTAACATTTGTTTGCTGACAAAATGAAGTTTCTCAAGACTGCAGACATATTTTGATATCTTTTCCCCCTCTGATGCCCATCTTGCTTTGGATCGAATAATGATCCCTTCCATTTTCTCCTTTCTTAGCTGTATCAGTTCATCTTTTCTCTCTTGAAGTTCCCTTGATTTACTGTTAATTAGCAAATCTGTTTCACGTGTTTGTATTTCTGATTCCAACTTTTTTCCTTTTTCCCTTAGGTCTCTTTCTTTTTTTATACCAAGTTACTGTTTTTTGCTCTTATTTCCATAATTAAAACATCCAAAAACAGTTGATCACTTCTTGTGAACTGAATTTCACCCATCGGAATCTTGTTTATGTTTTCCCATGAGTATGGGGATACTGCATACTGAAGTTTGTTTTCAATTGTTTGTTTAATTAGTTCTACATAATTTTTGTCCTTTAGTAAAGCCGAGTTAACTTTTCAAAACGTTTTCTTTTTATTTTTCCACTTTGGAGTTGAGGTGAATGGTTATTAGGGAATGGTCACTTCTATAGCCATAAAGAATATCTACATCTTTTATCTTGTTGATAAGACTGTCAGTTAACAAGAAAAAAATCTAGTCGACTCTGCTGTAAGGGGGGTTGCCTTTCTCCACCTGTATTTCAGGACTTCCGGATTGAATTCTCACCAAATATCTACAAGTTCGAGATCATTCATCATTTCAAGTACTGTTTCATGTGCTTTTGGATTGTTTACTGTCTTGTAGCTGTAATAATCTAAGTTAGGATTTATTACCAAATTCCAGTCCCCACCTACTATGATATTAGCAATACCCATCTCATCAATTTGTTTCTTAATTTCATCAAAGAAATCAGGAGTGTCTTTGTTAGGTCCATATATATTAACCAACAGAATTTCTAGATCTATCATTTTTTATGCAAGAAGTATATAAATGCCATGGGTATCTTTTACAGTTTTCAGAATTTCAAATTCAAAATTATTATTGAACAAGATGGCTACTCCTCTTGACCTAGAATTATTTGTCGAAAATACACATTCATAGCCCCATTCAGCTCTTACTTGTCTTTCCATTTTTGCAGTGAAATGCGTATCCTGTAAGAAATATATAGAGTGTCGTTTTTGTCTAAGATGTTGAAAGACATCTCTTCTCTTTTGATAAGAACCTAGTCCCTGGCAATTCAAGGAAGAGATGATAAGACTGTTCATATTTGCAACAGAGTTTTTAACGGAAGTAAATCACTGCATACTGGACAAGGATCATAACATCTATCCATGGCAAATGCTCCCATCCAAACAACAACTTCCTGTTATCTTGATAATAACCATTTCACCGATACCATTCGATTCCATCACATACAAAAAGATCAGGGTTTAAAAAGGTCATGAAAAAGGTCACAAAATGACATACCTTCACATTTCTCAAGTGCATCATAACTTTGATGGTAACACACAAACCAAGCAAGCAATAACAAACATGCTTCACATATGAAGTTCAATGCTCAAGTTCTCTCGACAAAAGGAACAAAATACAAAAATACATACAATGAATACAAATCATTCAAAAACAGTTTTTGAAAAAGTATTGAAACAAGGGGCACAGGCATGCGTGTGTGTGTGTGTGTGTGTGTGTGTGTGTGTGTGTGTGGGGGGGGGGGGGGGGGGGGGGGGGGGGGGCAATTAAGTGTTCGAGAAGTCCACTAAACATGGGGTGGCAGTGCAGCCAAGTGTCAGCGCTGGTGAACTATTTGCATTATAATTCACTGTATTTTAAACATTCTGTACATTTACAAGTTGTCCATCATATCTCATGGCAAAAATGTGATACATACACATAAATTTATATAACAGGGTAGCACCAACGTCATCCACACATCATTTTCTGTAGAACAAGAAAGATAGCATACTGACAGGTGAAAATCACCAAGTTGAAATTCCAAGCAGATAGCAAAGGCTGTTACCGAGTACTACAGAACATTGGTCTTTCAACTACCAGTGACCGGCACATGCCCCAGCTGCATATCCAGAGATAAACTTTTCTTTTTCTCTTGCTTTCCTTTCTCCTTCTCTCTTCTTTTCCTTTCTAGACTCTAAAAGATATTCTAAGTGCACAATCATGTCAAAGCAGTTCACCACACAATGCCAGCATGAACATGCATGTATCAATGTCCGCATAAAATGATAAATGTAATCAAAAAAAAAAAAAAAAAAAAAAAAAAAAGAGGCTAACTATGATGCTTTCTGATTTTGCCAAACCTGTCAGAGAAAACTAAAACACAAGGGTATGACATCAAATGCAGAATGTTCACAATGGCTCAGAAACAATCACATTCGTGACAGTCACCACTGTAATTCACAACATCTGATCCATCATCAAATGTTCTATAATGATCTCTGTGGCATAGTCACCATCACAATTTAACAACTGACCCATCATCACATGCTCAACATAAGTCCCAACTTCCATCCCATTCTGAAAACACTTGACAAATGATTTACCCCTGGAGGAAATAAACGTCATGAGATGCCATTGTTGACACACACTGAACACATGGACAGTGACTTGCAAAAACACCCTGTCACTCACTCGCCTGGTGAAAATTTCTGCAACCAGTGGTTGCTTTTGAAAGGGGAAAGGTAAATGAATATTCTATTAGATTAACATGTCATCTGCGAGGCGGGTGCCAGCCCGAATATTCAAATCGTACAAAAGCCCTGATCAAGGCCCTTCATCTGAAATCTGTCACAGCTTTATTTTTCCGTCCCGCGCTAGACACTTAGTGAACGGGCGAACAAACAAGGCTTACACATTTCTGACCCAACATTTTTTTGTTGCTGAAGTCCGAGCAGGGGCAGGGCATGTATTAAACTTGTGTACTAGTTAATTAGGGAAAATTAAATACCCAGAAAGTGATGATGTTATTTTTGCACAATTTAGTGTTTGTTGTCATTGTTTTATTACTGCCTGACCACTTGCGTACAAGCTTTCATGCCGTATCTATGTTATCTACAGGAAAATAAAACTAGTTGAGTTTGGTATAAAAGAATTGTTGGGAATTCGCCAATTCAGTCATCTCAAGAGCGTAAATATATTACATTTTTCATGACAACCACTAATTATCAATCCGACAGCCCCATTTGTAATGGCTGCTCAACAATGCATAACACATTGCTGCCAGACTGCCTATGCATGGATAACATTCAGTTCACCGAGTACAGCGTGGTTAGCTGGCTGGTGGAGAGCGGCCTGCAGAAAACACCCCTTTCCCTGACCTGCATTCACGGCTTGGCCTCTGCAGCTGCGGGCGGGCGAGCTGTAAACTCCCCGGCCTCTCAAAACTAAGTAACTTGCTCTGAACAGCTGTGCTGTGTGCTACTTGGGGCGCCGACCAGAGATTCATAAGAAAAATTATAATGCCACCAAAGAAAGAAAAGAAACAAACAAATAACAAGACAAACATGATGCATTTCAACCTTTTTGGTCTTCTTCAGCTTAGACGGATATCATTCAAGACACTGAAAACGAAGTGCTGAATGGCAATCTTGCATCAAATTCAATGAGGTAAGTGATAGCTCGTTCTTCATTTTCGATGTCCTGAGCATTGTTATCTTGTCTGAAGAAGACCTAAGAGGTCAAAATGTGTTGTGTACTTAGAAAAAGTACTTAAAACATTTTCTGTTAAAGATCTGACTTTTGGTAACTTGAGCACCCTGGATGCGTTTCATTTTACACACCCAGATGAAGCTTTACTTTAAGCCTTTCTTCAGCCAGCAGTAAGCGGAATGCAGGCGGCCGGTAAATCAGTAAAAGGAAAATTATCCTTCATTTACCTAAACTGTTTGTGAGTATAATTGTCAAATACATTGGTGGGCGTGTTACTGTGACAAAACCATCGCAATACACAAGCATCTAGCCATTTTAACCACTTTCATAGCTCCACAGTACAAAGAGTTTCCTGGCCTACAGAAAAAAAGAACAAAAAAAATCTAGGCAGGTATAAATAGGACAAAACTTTAAACTTAAGACAAGGAGCACATGCAGAAAGAAGGAACACAAAAAAAGAGAAAGAATGAGACAATCAGACTCTAAGTAAGGCTTACTCTTCTTCGTGACTCTTGAAGCTACCAAAGGAAAGCCACTGAGATCATGTATTGACCAGCAAATTAAAGTTCAATAAACATGAAACATTTGTTAAAGGGAAAACACTGTCATGTGACGTAGCCTCACATGGCGACATGTGATGTTCCGTTGCATATGCCCTTATTTGATATAAAGCACTTCCCTAGGTAGGGAAAAGTAAAGGTAAAAGAAAGCACAATTTACGTGGCCTGACCAGTGTGATCGGTGTCGCTGGTGGCTATAGACGTAAGGTGATTATTGGTTGAATCGCTCAGAAAAATGGATAGACGCTGTCCATTGGTCAAGTAGCCAAGGGCTGGTAATGCGTAGTTAGACGAGTACTCACTGAATATGTACTCATGAAGAGCGCGAAGGAAGGAAAAATAAGGTATAGGAAGGAGATGGCTTGGGGACACTGACCAGACAGGTTGTTTGGAACTGCAGAGCAAGATTCACATGTAATCTACCATTACCAGGTGAGGTATAGACAGATGGGGAGAGAAAAGAGAGAGAGTTAAGAAAAGGAAAAAAAAAAGGGAAAAGAATTTATCATTATTCAGATTTTGAAATAGATTACTTACACAGACTTCATTCGTGTTTCAGCCCTTCCCGGTGCTGTGGCAGCACCAATAACGGGATAGGCGACTGAGGCAGTCACACAAGTATTTGGGCTCCAGTGCTGTGGCAGCACCTAATTGTCTCCAGAGTTGGAGAACCTAGGTGAAGAGGACAACGACTGTAGCAGTTGTGACAAATTTAAAGCGCTTGTCTTGTTGACCCACTATTATTTTTTGATTGTCCCCCTGGGTCGGAATTCAGATACTGTTCCTGTATTTTAAGCTATCTCTAATTCTTCTTTGGAAAGTGTATAAATGTTTGTTTCTCCATTGAGGAGGAGAAACCTGTACAAGTTCTTGTGGATTACTATGTATAATGAGATGAAATTTGGTCCCAGACAGTGGACCTGTGGAATGTTTGTACTTCCACTGGAGTGGAGGAACAGAGGTTAAATATTGGAAAACAAATGTGTTGTTGAGGGAAAAGTTGATTATTGTTTAAAAATTATTCCCCGGAGAGAAGGGGGAGAAGAAGAGTTATTGTAGTGCGCCTTCTGGTTGTTTGGAGAGACTGCGTGTGCACGGAGTGAATGCTGAGCTGTGTGTGTGCATGCATTTGTGCTGAGTGTGACAAACACATATTCCAGGGATGTAAGATGGAGAAAACAAGAGTGAAGAAAAAGGAGCTTAATCTGGAGTGTACCTTGATGTAAGCGCTAAAAGATGTCACCAGCTCTTTCAGCCCCTCTTTGACTCTTGAGAACAACTGATACAACAGAGTCAGATCCATGATGCGGTTTTCATCCAGCAGCTGATCTAACCCTGCACAAACATGTGAATGAGTTCATTAAAATGCACACAATATTGTGGATTGTGTCGCAGTAAAAGAACCCGCACACAAAAAAGGCACACCCAAAGGTGCAAGTACTACTGAAAAACAGTATTCTAGATCCCCCTAGCACCTTCAGGTGTATCTTTTTTTCTTGTGCAGGTTTTTATACTGCTACACAATCCACACAGTCAAGTTTCAAATTTTAATCATGAAAGCTTAGCCATGAAAGCTGCCACACCTACACACACAAAAACGTCATGTTACAAAACAAAAGTTAGGCCATAAGGGAAATAAAATCCTGAAAAAAAAACATATAACAATTGATTATGACATGACAACTGAACTCCTAATACCTTACGACATCTAAAATTAGGTGGTGTTCAGAACACAAACCACTCCTCCCTTTGATTTTTCAGCCCCAGGTAACAGCCTTACTAAGATATAAATGGAAAAAAATTTGAAAGCAAAAAATAAAAAAAAGCCTAACAAACACAGCAGAATGGACCACCTGTATCCTTTCTGGACTATGTGTACAATTTTCATAATCCAAGTACAGTTTTCAGTACATTGCCAGATAACAAAAAAAAAAAAAAAAAAGAAAAAGATTGTCATATCATAAACTACTATCTGAAGAAACAATTTATAACAGCTTCCACAACAAAGGCAAGAGAATGGTCCATAATGGCAGACACAGTCTGACACCAGTAAGTGAAAGCAATAGTGGAGATGGGGGTAAATCTTGTGGGGGGGATGGGATGGACATAAGAGGAAAGATATGGGGCAGGTACGTGAATCTGGGGATGGAATGAAGGTAAGACGAAAGATGAATGGTGAGAGATTAAGATATATGTGAGACAGTAGCAGATCCATTACACGCTTTACTGTTTCACTGTCATAAGCTGAACAGCCCTTGTGACAAAAAGGATACAAATTCATTTGATTTCAGCCACAAATACCCAAGAGAATAACACTCACAAAAAACAACCACCACCACCAATGTCTGTTCAAAAATGTTCAAAAGCAACAAAAATCTACCAATACTCGTTCCTATTAATTCAACCATCCAAACAGGAGTAAGTAAGTAAGTAATGTTGCTTACACCCAGCCGACCACAAAGGGCCATATCAGGGCTGTCATCATGTCCAAGCCAACTCACAAGTCATTAACCCTCTTGCATTTGTTATGGGAGCAGACAGGAACTCCAACAGTGCACTAGATTTCACACCAGGAGTCCGATCCCACAGGTGCCTAACATAACTGCCATATCAAACCCAATGAAAATTATAATAAGACATTTTTGGTGGTAAAATGCTGTCTCAGTCTCATATACTCTACTTGGCTGATAATTCTCATCAGCCATATCAACCTTGGTGAGTGTGGACATTACACTTTAAGTAACTTCCTAACTGATTAACAGACTATTTGAACTCCATCAATTACTACACGAACACGGGATCAGCCATCAGATCTGAACTCCCCCCTCTCTCTCTCCACTTTTTCTGAATACACATTTTACACGCAGCAAAATTACATCTTTATCATCTGACACTGACTGAGAAAGGGACCACATTCTTTTTCTTTGTTACTTTTGTATTTCAAACAAGGTACAGTTTCCATGGCTCTTAGTAACCATAATGCAGTGGAACTCCCCTATTCCAGCCTTCCTTCTTACAACTCCCTCCCTGATGTGACCTGAATGAATATGATCAGCCTACTTCACAATATGACTACAACTAACTTCCAACCAACCAATATGGCCTTTTCAAGAAATATCAGCTAACCAATTGCTAAAAAGTAGCAAAAATAGCATTGTAACTATATGCTTAGTGTTTAAAGATCATTTTTCAAAATAAATACTGTTAAGACACCCCCCCCCCCCCCCCCCCCAGCACTTCCACCCTTTCAATTCAAATGTCATCATAACAAAAAAGAAAGGTGCTGAATAGGAAGAGCACATCAAAGTACAGTGTAATCCAAAAAATACAAAAGGTGAAAGCGTAACTTTGATTGCTAAATCACTTGAAGCAGGAAAGACTCAGATTCAAAATACAATTACAAGTAAACAGTGGAAGTAATAAGGAAAGTAAAACTATCCCATATTAATAAAGATATGTACACATGGGCACTGATGGAATCAGTTCAGTTGTTGTTTTGAAAAGCTCCCTTTTATGTCGACCCCCTGCGATTGACACTCCATGATCAGCTCTGTCTGTGGAGTGAAAAAGAACGTGATGAAGACAAAGATGAGCTTCTTGACTAACACTGTGTATTCAGTGAAGCTAGACGAAAAGCATTTTCCAAGCAAACTCCTAGTTCAAAGGCCCACATTTGAGCAAAGGTCACTGAATGATGCTGAATATTTTCACATATTGTTTTAACAGCACAAACTTTACTGGATTTTTTTTCCGTACATGTAGGTTGTCTAATAAATATATCGTGATAGTTTGATTTTTGTCACATTCTTGGCTATCTCTCTGACTCTCCCTTCTACCACTCTTATCAAACAGCAGGTGTCTCTGAAAGCTGTGTCGCTGTGGCCAGTAAACGGTTGGTTGGATTTAACTATTGCATAGCTACCAACCTTGTGGAGTTGACATTTGGGAACCAGGAGATTAAGGAAGTTGGTGGAGCAAAGAGGGGACAGTTCAGCTTTTGACTGAAACCATTTCTAACTCCCTTATCTTTTGATACAGTTGATGGAGGCGAGATTTAGAAAGAGAATGGTATTCCATACATATAATTGCCAAAATCCATGGAGCATCATTTGGACGTTATTCTGCAATACTTTACCATCCCTAAAATGACCCCAAGCCCTACATTTTCAAACAAAATTTTGAAATTCTGGATTTTTCACTTCATTCAGGATTTCAGGAAAATACTTGTAACTAATTTCTACAATCTTAACAAAGATAACTGATCAATATGATCTGCTATCAGACTGGATTCCCAGCTATCAACCAACCACTACTGACCCTTCTGAAGGATCTGTGTCAAGTGCTGCTCTAGAAGCTGCTTCTCCACACAGCTCACAAGAGGTTTCCTGATGAGACATAAGCACATAAACATTCAAGGCAATCATGTTATCTGTGTCATATGCATGGGTGCTAGGACTACCCTGTTGCTAAACCTGAAACTAAAAATCCTGAGAGCCGTAAACCTGAAATCCCATATAAGAAAATACTGAAACAAAACAGCTGTGCCTAGTCAGTAATACTGCAATGCTAACACAGGTCAGGCACAGACAGCCGCCTTGGAGGTGTGGGGGATGAGAGGACAATGTTGTTGAAGTGGGCCCATTGGCCTATGGTAGGTATACAGGGATAGCGGATAGTGCCCTAATACATGCGTGTGTGTGTGTTGTGTGTGTGTGTGTGTGTGTGTGCGCACGCGGGGGGGGGGAGTGGTAATGGAGGAATCCCCCTCCTCCCATAATTTTTTTTCTTGTTTTACAAACGTTTTTGATGCTCTCTCTTTGCAGGAGCTTTAAAAATTCAAGATTAAAGTCCTTTCACAATAATAGTGTCTACCTTTGTCAATCAGTTCTTCTCTCTCTCTCTCTCTCTCTCTCTCTCTCTCTCTCACACACACACACACACACACACACACACACAGATCTAATCAGGTAGGAACGAAATGGTATTTCACATGAAAAATTCAGACAGCTGCATGCAGTGGCACAAATATGAATAGCATTTCTTTCATATCAGATTTATATGTAAGTGTTTCCCTTCAGTGTAATACAGGAATAAAACAACTTTGAATTATGACCTGGCAAACCATAACTTTAGGAGCCCATTTCTGTTAATGGACATTGCTGCCAAAACCGGTACAAACATAAACCACTTGTATTACAGACAAGATTTGTACATGTTCTGTATATTAGCTGTTTCTTATGATTCGTATGCATGTATTTAAGAAAAGAAAGTGAAAGGAAATGATTTCTGACTGTTTCCTTAATCAAAAAAAAAAAAAAAAAAAAAAAAAGAACAGCACAATTTCTTTAGATGACTTAAGCCCAAATACGACTTGCCTTGCTAAAGTCAAAGTAAAAAAGACATACTGATACACTAACAGTATAAATTACATGTATAACACTGAATATGCCATTCCATTGTATGATGATTTTTTCATCACTGTTCAAGTGCAACAGCATTATAATACTGACTAGAAAATATCCAAAACTATACAAGGAACCTGAGCTTATTTCTCAAGGCAGTGGTATACATTTAAATAAGGAAACATTTTAACTAGCTAGTTAAACATTTTTCATAGGGTCCAGTGGATTTTAAAAGCATTTGAACTGATATATAAATATACATATACATATACATACATATTTATATCTATATATATATATATATATATATATATATATAAAACTGCAAAAGAAAAATGGATGAATTCAGTTATTTCATAAAGTGATCTATGGGAGATTTAACTTGCTAACCGTTAGATGGGATGTGAATGATGTTCCATTAAAAGATAGTGAAGAAAGCATAAAAAATCAAATTGTTTTTTTAATCCCAAAAAATTAGAAATGTTAAACACAACCAAAAGAAGGTCAGAAATCCAACTTGTAAGACCGAGTCCTAGCAAGTGAAGAAGATACTGAATCAGACATTAAACATAATGCACTACGAGTCTGTAATTCTTCGGTGACGGAGATTCACTTCCAAAATCTCAATGTAAATAGATAACACATTTTTGAATAAAGTTTTAAAATCAGTGGCATGTATGATTTTAAACATCAATATAACCATTGTTAAAACCATTAATAGATTGATGGTACTGTGAAGGAGAGCCCGGTTTGCTGAGTGGTTAGAGTGCTTGCCTGCCGCGCAGGAGACCTGTGATCAAGACAACTCTCAGAAGAAGAAAATTTTCCATATATGCTCTCCAGTCCATCCAGCTGAAAATGGGTACCTGGCTCTATTCAGGGTTGGGGAAGGTGAATGCAGCAAGGGAGAGTATTGAGCCCTGCCCGTATTATGATGACCCAGATTAGTGGAAACTAGCGTTCTGCTCCCTACAGCCGAAATGGCTACTTGACTACCTTTACCTTACCTTTTAGTATTGTGAAGAAGTAACCTGTATTACATTAGACACTGGAATATAACAACCTGCCAAATATAAAGTATCTAATATCAAATTTGTGAATTAGTTTTTTTTCTGACACAAACAACATGCAGATAAGTTTTAATTGACCTGAAATTGTTTATTCCCCATGTGACCCAAGTCTTTCTAGTTAATTTAAATCAGTTTGCTCAGAAACAACCAGCATCTGTGTGACATTGTACACGTTTCAGTTCATCACATAAATAATAAAATAATCATCAATCCCAAGTTCCTCATTGTATACAGAAGTTTCATTACTGATGTTTGAAACAATAAGGTCAAAGATGTATCTGTGCTGGAAGTGTTAAAAAAAGGTGTGTAACGTTTTAAAAATATTTTGTAAGCTTCTTTTCTCTCAATTTTTAAAGTCAAATCAAGAGACTGTTATTTCAGTCATTTGTTTCAATCACACACATCTCAATGCCTAACAAAAATAAACATACAAAGAAAGAAATATTGATTATTTCATCTTGTGGAGATTACCCTTACAAAGTCAAAATTGCAGAAGAATCGCTCCTGAGCAAGTAATTAATATACTGATGTAGCCTACAAGGCAAGACATGAATGCCACTTGGCATCTTCATCCCATCCATCTAACAGCAAAACATGATTCCTAATCTGTTTTGGGTATTTTTGAGAAAAAGGCACCTATGTCATTTTTGGCTGGCCTTTTAAGCTTGGCAACTTTGTAAGATTTTCTTGTTGGGAGACAGGCAACGAAGTGGTTCGGTCGCCACACAACATCAGGAAGGTCCTTCCCATTTATCTATGACCACATCATACCGACTCTTGCTGCTGGTACATCTGTTTCCTGAGAAGGCAAAGCAAGTTTTCTCGGAAGAAGCGGTTGATGAAGGTGGCAGCGGACGTTGTTACCCCCAAATGTAGGGTATATGGAGAAGACCACAGTCTGGAGGACACTGGCAACAGCATGCACTTGCCAAATGCCCAAGCACAAGTTCATCACAGTTGCAGCCTTTACTTCCTCTTGAAAAAACACGCTTAATTTCTTCAGTGGTCAGATCATCCATGTTATAAAAGTCAGAGTACTGAGCATACACCTTCGTGACTTCAGGAATGTCTGAAGACAGTTTAGATTTGGATAGATAGTGATCTTCATTCAGTCCCAGTTCCATAACAATTCTGGCACGCATTTCCATGTGCAATTCTTCACTGCCACAGGTTAATACTGAGGTTGTTCTTGTGAGACAGTTACCGCCTCCATAAATAAAATGCGTACGGGTGCAAGCGAGGGACCATCTTCTGGATACAGATCTGATGCATGCCGATCTTGCTGAAAGTTATCAGCAAAATTGTCCCTTTTAACTGTCAAAGGATAACTTTCAACCGCTTTCCCAGTTCAACGAAATCTGATGCAAATGAAAACGGCAAACAATTTTCAGCTATGAACGCACTCACAACACAGTTTTCAACTCGGCAGTTCGATCACCAATTCCATCTCGGGTCACAGTAGTTTTAGCGGCCCCATCAAGCTTAGCAGTCTGTTGCAACGTGCCTAGATTGCGCTTGTGCTCAGTATCATTTGCATGAGCCAAGGCTTTTTTCCCACTAGAACCGTAAGTTACCGTCCGGTTGCAGGGAACACAAAAGCAAACACCGGGCGAGTCAATCTTCCTGCACCAACTTTCAGAGTACACACCAGCGTTGTTTTTTTTTTTTCCGGCAGCCACATTGACCTCCATCTGTTTTTCAACACCTTTTTCAAGGAAATGTCACTGTCCAAAGTCAGTTCTTTCATTTTTCACTTCCTTTGACCTTAAAATGGCGATTTCGACCATGCCGCTCGATAACAAGGGACGCTACTCTCAGCGAACAATGTACGTCTCTTTCGAGGCTCACGAAGCAGACCACTTTTCACTGCCGATGCATGTTTCTTCGGAAACAATGTTGAAAACCGGTGAAATTCTCCAAAATTATTTCTACCGCAAAATATACTTTGAACGAAATCGGAAACCGGAAACATTCTCCCGAAATTATTTCAAAACCGGAAAATATATTTTGAACGAAATCGGAAACCGGAATTCCGGCTCACACCGGAAAATTAGCACCCCTACATATGTCTGACTACATTTACCCCAGCTGAGGACAAGACAAGTGTACAAATCTTTGAGTAAATTACTAAGGTTACTAGAATGCCAAATGAATGGAACAAGCAAGTGAGTATACATCGGTGGTATGTTTCAACCAAATAACCTAACTTTTTTTTAGTTGCAAAGTGAAACAACTGCAGGCGGAAATCTAAACAAATCTTAAATAAATGTCAGCGAACCGCCCAGAGAAACGTGGACAAACGAGTCACAAGACAACACACAACGCGTTTCGACCTCTTAGAGTCTTCCTCAGGTGAAATAAAGACGGACAAAATAACGAAAATGCACTTAGCTTTGATCGCTTCAGATTGCTTTATTTCACCTGAGGAAGACCTAAGAGGTCGAAACGCGTTGTGTGTTGTCTTGTGACTCGTTTGTCCACGTTTCTCTGGGCAGTTCGCTGACATCTATTTCAGATAACTTTTTTTTTCTATAACAGATTGGCTTGGAATGAGAGGATTGTAATACAGAAACAGTTACTGAATGCCATGTTCAAAACTATTTTGCAAAGCCTCAGAGAAACAAGCCAATGACTGACTGATTCTTTTTGTTATCAGAAACAGCTTGAACCAGCTGCCATGGCACAGTGGTATGCATTGCTGGTTAGCAGGCAATAAAGTCATGAGTTTAAGTCCCATCAGAAGCATTTCTCTGGGAGCATTTTTCAACCATCACCATTTCCTCCAAGACTTATTCCTTGTGCTAACATGGGAAGTCTGTTTCATACACTTAATGGATTCCACCACCCAGTCTCATACTCAAATTTTGAGGCCAACAGCAAATGTCTGTACCTCTTGGACCTGAAGGGTACAGTATCTGTCATGCAATTCAAATCAGAATGGATCTCCAAAGCAACGTTCTCATTGTCCTTGTCCTCAGAGTTTATCACATAAAACAGTCTTGCTTTCTGTGGTCCTTCATGCCCTGCTCAAGTGGTGACCTTGGTTTTGCTTTCGTCTCGATGCTCATGCCTGTGGTGAGTTGATGTCTTGCTAGTCTGTAAGATCATGCAGACTGTTGTTCAATAGAAGTGACTGTGTCCTCTGAAAAGCAGCACTCACACATGCAGGCTCTGCAACTAATCAGTTACTTCTGTAAGTAGGCAGTTTCCTATATGGTATCCTGTGTATGTTAGACAACAGTGTACCCTATCATAGACACTTAACAGCAGTGTGTTCTCCTCTTGTTACCACCTACTACTAATTATTAAGTCAGTATTAGCCTCACGCGAGTAACAACACTTCAGTGGTATAGCTGAAATGGATATAAAATAAACAAACAAATGGGGGGTGGGGGGGGGGGGGGGGGGGGTGAACCCTATGGATCAAATGCTTTAGCCAAAATGAAAACTGGGGGTCAACACTGATCTGAATTAGAATGGACATGCACCAGCATGAGAAACAACAACTGATGGGCTTCATGTGGGCATGTACAAAACTTGAATGCCAACATGCACAGTTGTGATCATGTTGCACACTTTAGTTTACACCAGTGAAATCAGAAAGGTTTCAGCAAGATTTTCACCAACAGTTGTCTGGATTAGGAACAAAAAATAACTTCAATGGCTATTTTAGCCAAGACAAATTGATCAGGCTCTGAAAATGCAGTGATCATTATTTCCTAAAAATTAGGGGGTCAGACTCGTTATGAAAAACTCACTTCCAAATTTTCAGGGGGTCACAAAATCATTTCAGGGGTCACATTATAACTGCTAGAAAATGTGGTGCACACACACACACACACACACACACACACTCTCTCACTGGCTCACACACATAAATGCACAGAGAAAGAGATAGAAATACATTAGAAAAGAGGTGTTATAACAGAGATAGAAATGCATCAGAAAAGGTGTTTACAATAAAGTTAATAAAACATTCTAGACAGTGCTAAATATATTATCTTCATATTGTTCTTGTGTTCTTATATGGTCTTATGTTTTTATAGTGTTATCAACTAACATAAGTAAATGTGAGCACCTACACAATCAGGATTTTAACAGTGAAACTTTATTTGTGGAATGTCCTCTTCGATTATCATCACAAAATTTCCACTACATGAGCCTTTTCCTTCAATGCTGAAATAGTTTATTGTATGACCAAATTCTAATCACCATGCAATGATCGTTCGAAGCCTGGTGGAACCTACAAAGGAACTGTAGACTGTGAGCAACACATTTGTATGTCCAGAATGGAGCCATTTTAATTATCCGAACTGGTCGTGCTGCATAAATCACTCAACTTTAGTTCCAATCACTGGATTATCACCCACGAGCCACAGCTGAACTGTCGGATTTTGATTCCAAAAAGCCGAAATTCCTACTGTTTTCCATGCTTTTCCCATTTAGCTGAATCAGTGATCCTGTGGTCCAATCATAAACTGGATAGGCCTGGTCTATTTTGACAACTGTTGTTGGTTTTCAGTACAGAAGAGTTTGCAAGCGGAAGTGTTCATCGATTCAGAACATTCTAAAACATCGAAGAATTTGTGTTTTTAACTTCGATGGTGGCGGATAAGACGAAAGCCCTTTTGCGTGATGCGCTGTTCAGAGTTGTAATGCGTACAGGAGAAAATCAGTGCATCACAGTTAATTTTTGGTATGCTTTTGTGACGCACTGGCCTGAATTCCAGTGCGTCAGATGGGAAGTTTATGCATCAGAGACACACATTTGTGCATAAGAATTATCACTGAAATGGTTGCCAATGTTGTCATAATAAAGTCATCACTTCCATGGCATGCAAACCATTAGGTAACAACAGCCCAAATATGCATCTCAACATTCCTATGAAAAAAAACAATATTATTGCAAAGTATGAATAATCATAAAATACAATCGTTGTCTTCATAGCCTTTGATAAATTGTCATTTATTCTAAAGCTGAAGTATTTCTACGCACTTGACAAAATGATAAATCTTCCAAGTTTGAAAGCTAGTCAAACTGTACTTAATTCATACATAATGTTGAAAATGTGTATTCTGAATCTGTACATCTTTTGGAATAAATGTCTCAAGATATAAACATATATGGTTAATGCGTAATAAAGTGTCAATCTTGAAATACATCCCACTTTTGCACCATGCCAATTACCATGATGTGGAAACTTCGAAGCTCTGAAGCATGGCAAATATAACCAACATACAGCTTGTTTCGATTTGGACAGAATATCCAGGTTATATGTAAAACACTTTTTCTTCCCAAACTGCTTCATTAAAACATTTAAGAAAAATCCAACTCTTAAAAACTGGAAATATTACAATTTGGACTATGATATGGTCTTCAACAAGTGTCTTGTTTCCTAACTTGATCGTTCCATTCATTTGTCCGTCTTGTGATCTCTTTCCTTTTTTTTTTTTTTGGTCTCTTTCTTCAATGATTGTCTGCTGTCACCTTCCAGTTAGACCATTTTTGGTGTTCCCGACTAAAATCTGCTGGTGCTGATGAAACAGGGTAATGATGATATGGGTGGGAAGACCACACCTGTGACTGGGTAAACCCAGGTAAGCAAGTGTGGAAGGGTCCCCAGTCTTGAAAATGAATCCTGAGATTTGGATTGTAACCATCCTATCCATCCCACACATCAAAATTTACCATGTTTGACAATGGGATCCTGGTACTCTTCTGGCAAACTAAATTGATGATGATGTATGAGTGTGTGTGTGTAGTAGTAGTTGGAAGACTGGGCAACAGAGTCCAGTTATCTCCACTACAAGGATGCATCTCTTAGACCGTTCCTCAGATTTCTTTACCAACATCACAAGTTTATTTCTTGGGCCTGGTCAACACTGATATATACATGATGAAATGAAGTGCAGCACATAGCACTGTCATGTTGTGTCAGACCAGAATGTCACTCCATGGCATCATCTTCATCACCACTGATATCATACGAAAAAAAAAAAAAAAAAATTCTGTGGCCCTTCATTCACTGCTCTCGCTGTGACCTTAGTGTTAATTTCCTCCAAATGCTCATGCCCTGATGAGTTTTTTGTCAAACTGGTTGGTATCGTAAGTTCATGGCAACTGTCAATGGACTGGGTGGTGCCTCCTGGGTGGGGTAGGCACTGACACTGGCTAAATTACTGAGAAATAACTGTCATCAGTAAGGAGGTTCTTAGGCAATGTCCTACCTATGTCGGATAAAAACAGGTACCATTGAACATCATTAATTAACCTTTAGACTGCCACAAAGGCATTTGGGAACGGCAAATAATATATGCCTGCGTTGCAGCCACAACCGCCATTTCGGAACAGCAGTCAATCATTTCGGCCTCATGCAAATTTGGACAGTTTTCAGGAACTATAACTATAATAGATTCAGAATCATAAAGGTCTAAAGAATCTAAAAATGTCAAGGAATCCCCCTTTTGACACCAGGCAATGGCTTTTTCAAGTCATCTAAGTGGATGACTGCAGTGACAACGAACTCATTATCTATGCGAGGCAAGCAACATGGTGAAGCCAGGTCCAAGCACGCGTGGTAGCAGCGCAAAACGTCCATGATTGATGGAGTTAGCCGAAATTCAGCATGAATTAGAGCAGCTACTTGAAGAGGATAGTGGTGATGAACTTCATCCCAACGATTCTCTTGAAGATGATCATGCAGACAAGGATTTCCAGCCACAAATGATCGATGCAGAAGACAAAACTGACTTCGAGTTTGATGCTGTAGCTGGAGTGAGTGATGGCTCATCAGACAGCACAGCCAGCGGAAAGCGCAAAGTGAACATAGACTGGTCAGTACAAGGGGAAGGGCTAAGGGCAGGACAGGTGGTAGACGCGGCGTGGTGAGCCAAGCAGAGCAAGTGGTGAAAAGAGAAGGGGGCGTGGCTGGGGGCATGGTGGTGTGTTTGTCAACGTTGACATTGTGTCAGCTGATGGGTTTCAGCCAACTTAACCTGATTTTGTAGGGAATCTTGGGCTGAAAGAACCCAGTGAGGACAATGTATAGATATTTTTTCTTTTTATCACAGATGATTTAGTGCAAAAATTAGTCACAGAATCAAACAGATATCCACAACAAACAATCCACCAGATGCAGGCAAGGCCACAGCAAATAAAAAAAAATATACTCTAGATTTGTTATATGGAAAGAGACCAACATGATAGATATGAAGCACCTCATGGGCCTCACACTACACATGGGCATCATGAAAAAAACCATCAACAGAGTCATAATGGTCAAAACATCCACTGCTGACCACAAACATATGTCCTTTGGTTATGGCTACAAACGTGTGTGTGTGTTTGTGTGTGTGTGTGTGTGTGTGTGTGTGTGTGTGTGTTTTCATGCAAAAGTGTGTATACATTGTGTGTGTGTGTGTGTGTGTGTGTGTGTGTGTGTGTGTGTGTGCGTGTGTAGGCGTGCATGCATGCGTGCGTGTGTGCATTATCCATTTTTTTGAAATCTGGCACACAAGTTGCACTTCTAATTCCCCACCAGAGAAGCACTTTAGTATATCAATATTTTTTTTAATTGTTCTTAATTTTTTTTTTTTTTCTTTTTACTGGATTTTCCACTTAGTCTAGATCCTGTATGTTCCTGCATAGGACTTTGTGGAAAAAAGGCTGCTATTATTCTTTTTTTTAAGAAATTGTTTCAGTGTGGATTACTTACAGTGGCCATCATCTCAAAAGCAAATTTTTCAAATTAGTGAAGAAACTGCCGAGTTCCAGTGTGTTCCTGCTTAGGACTGTGTGAAATAAGGACTGTGCTAATGTTTCATTTCCATGACCAATCTTCACAGACTCTTTGTGGTGTGAAGTACAGTTTTCCTGAAGGAACGGTATCTTACAGTTCTTTTAAAAAAGGCAATATGTTCATATGAAGCAAGGGCAGGGCAAGCTATTATGTTATTCTAACACTGTTTTTGTTCAACAGACACATTTTTGTGCACAACTTACTAACTATACTTACCTAGCAACAACAAATAATAATAACTAAAACAGAAAATATGTTCTGTGTTTTCAAATATTTCATTTTCAAAAAATTCTACCTGGTCATATAACTCATTTTCCTGTATTGTCCATTCATTTTCCTTTCAAAAAATATACTACTTTATGTATGTTAGCTCACATTTGAGCCCACAGTATCGTCTGTAAGCAACTACCTAATTTTTCCTAAAATTCCTTGGCAAATGAGTTCAGCTTCTTGCATCCCTTTCGTGAGCTCAATTCCTGCCATTCTGGTAGAATGAAGTCGGCAGTGTTCAGTATTACTGTCACAGCTTGCCATCTGCCCACTTGGACTAAGTTTAAGGCTGTCATAACAAGACAGTAACAGCCTGCGCGGGCGAGCGTTTTTCTTAACGCATTCAGCTTGCGTTTGCCCGGGTTAAAAGGTGGTTCTGATTTTGACCCTCGCTTCACTAGCGCTTCTTTTGCGTTCATTTTCATCAGTAAGAAAATTGTGACTTTTTTTGTAGTCAGCCAAATCTAAATTACGTAGTTGCATTCCAAAATACTTAGCTACATAGTTTGGCAAAAAATGCATGTTTTTCTACGGTCAAAACGTAGTGTAGGCAGGTCTGCCTCTTCAGACAAAAATAACCTGGCAAATAGAGAACCACCACCAAAATAATTATATGGCACTTTACTCGTTCTCTGCCTGGAACAAGTGCCACTCTTGGTAGAAACCAAAAATCAGTATGCCCATACACAAGTGTGTCTCGTGGTAACTTCGTAATGGAAAGACGGAAAATCTAAACGGGAGACGGCCGTCTAAAATGCTCCATCTCTAGTACTGATGTCAAACAATGGTTCTTTCCCTTCAATTGACCCAGCACTGACCACAGGATATGCAAATTGGGAGTTGAGAGGTAACAGGTGAATAGCATATTCAAGATGGCAGCGCAACCTAGCTCTTCACCAACGCGTCCCGTTTTTTAAGCGTTACACTACGTTTGATGAAATTCTAAACTATCAAGATACTGGTAAAGAAAAAGACCTTGAAGGATCAGATCCTGATACTAGTTATGAGGATGAGATGGATGCAAATCAGCACCATCCACTTTTATCGGAGATCGGTGCTGGTGATGATGTGGATCCGTTGTTCATTCCCCTTGACAGCAGTGAGGAAAGCTCCGTTAGTGAGTGTGATGAAGTGGAAATGGCAGAACCTGTGCCATCAACGAGCACTACAACTCCTCCTCCCCGAGAGAGCATGGGGTCGTGGACCTGGTCGGGGCTCAGGATGACGGCAAGAGTCCCATGAAAGCGGCAAAAGGCCTGGCATGGGGCATGGTCAGCAACAGCTGATCAAAGAATGGCAAGAAACAGATGCACAGCCCCTAACCTTGCTGCTGTTTTCACTGGGAATCCTGGTCTGGAAGTCAACTGCGCCAATTTTCGGCCTGTTGACTATTTGGAATTATTTTTTGCAGATCTCATAAATCATCTGGTTGTTCAGACCATCCTTTACGCTGATCAGTTTCTGGAAGCACACCCCAATCTTCCAGAGTTTTCATGGGCTAACAAGTGGAAGAAAGAGGATGGAGCAGAAATGAAGAAGTTTCTGGGCCTGGTTCTACTGATGGGCACTGTGTGCCTGCCTTCCGTTGAACTGTACTGGTCCAAGAAGGTGCAGCACAGAGTTCCAGTCTTCAGTTCCATCATGACCAGAAACCGTTTTCAGGCAAGTAGTGTGTGTGTGTGGTTTTTTTTTTTGTTTTTTTTTTAATACTTAATTCTTCATTCCTCCACTATTTATTTTCCATACTTCTCTTCTTTGCCTTATTTCCTACTGAAATCACATCATTATGGCAAATAATGACTGTATGGATAGGTTGGTCTCTGTGTGTGTGTGTGTGTGTGTGTGTGTGTGTGTGTGTGTGTGTGCGCATGTGTGTGTGTATGCATGTGTGTGCACACATGTGCACATAAGCATTATTTATTTCTGTAAGTTTTCCAACAAGTTTGTTCATTTTGTAATGAATGAAGCACTCACCAACAGCAGGGTTTTTTTTGTACCATGTGTGTGTGTGTGTGTTTTTTAATCCATATGTGTGTGATACTGTTAGTGTGTGTTTGTGTCTATGTGTACATGTGTGTGTGTGTGTGTGTGTGTGTGTGGGGGGGGGGGCTGTGTGTGTGTGTGTGTGTGTGTGTGTGTGTGTGTGTGTGTGTGCGCCCAATTGTGGGTCTGCTTACATATCTTGAAGCTTTTATTCTGTATTTCAGATTCTTCTTCAGTTTCTGCATTTCAACGACAAAGCAGCTATGCCAGTCCAAAGTGATCCAAGGTACGACCGGCTCTACAAGATTCGACCCATTCTGGATCATCTGCATGGAAAGTTCCAAGAAGTTATTTTTCCATTCTACAGTGTTTTTTCTTTCTCACCTGTGCGTGTGTTTATGATTTTGTCAATGCTGTGACCAGACCGAGTGCCATCAGTGAAAAAAAGACCAAGTGGAGTATAGAATGAATCCCCGTGTGTGTTTATCTGAACCACAATTTGGACAGACAAAAAAAAGAAAAAAAATTCCCATCCCTTAAATTATGAAGCAGGGAATGCAGACAACCAGCGGATTATGTCCAAGCCTATGAAGTTTAGTACGGCAAGTGCTGGATTCCTATATAAACAGTGTGGCAGTAATGTGAGTACAATATGTTCAGAAACACTAACACAATCCTACAAGTTTTGTGTGATAACAATGGATGGATTAAAGTGTGGGGGGGGGGGGGGGGGGGGGGGGGGGGTCTTTTTTTTTTAACAGACAATTATTTTTTTCTTCAGACTTTTTTCCCCCATAGTTGTCATTTTGAACATTTACCAAAAAGTATTATGCTATAACAATTTGGACCACGCTGTGTACCCACAGTGATGTTGAGTAAACACTACAAGAAGTTTTTGTCAGTGTTTTACAGGTTTTATGTGTTGTAACATGTATGTTTTCAGAAACTGCTCTTTTTCGTAAAACCACCATTCATTATATCCCTGTCCATCTCCCCTATGGCCAACAAAATTAGACTGTTACATAGCATCATAGCTTGGGGTAAAAAAAAAAAAAAAACCCATAAAATCTAAGTCATATGTCCACAAATAAATAAGCAGTGATTGAGGTACTGAAACTAACCCCAATAGCAAAATTATGCCCCTTTCTAGTAGAACTGGGGTACCCCTAGTAACATACACACTGTTACACAGAGGGACATTTTCTGTGAACAATATGAATCCCAGGTGTTTGTAATGTTGTTGAACAAACACCAAAAGGTATTTCTGCTGTGTTCAGTGGGACTTAATGCGCTGATTTGTTCTAAAAACTCTCACATTGAAAACAAAACAAAAACTGTTTTATCACATGTTATTAGTAGGAACCATCATCATTTCCAACAACAAATCATATTAGAATGATGCGAAATTGTAGACAAGGGTATAAGGAAGTAATTGACAAAAAAAATCAAACAAATAACTCAATAAATGGATGATTAATGCACATGTTAGTGAATATACCGTAAAAAGAATAATTATGCCCCTTTTTACCAAGAAAATAGTACCCCAAATTATGAGCAGATTGTCATCAAGAATAACATTCCTTGGGGGATTTATATGACTGTCATGTGTTAGAGCTGGTGCTGAATAAATAGTAAGATTACTTTTTCAGTGTTTTCACTGATTTTGTTCGGTGCAGTGTGTTTGTGTACTCAAAAAAAACTGTTATTTTTGGTAAAGTTTTTTATAATTATGTCAATTTCTGCCACACTTATTATCAACATAATCAAGTCATTTGGACAGGACATTGTAGACAAATGTATAACAACAAAAACATGCCAAAATCAGAGAGATCTGTCAAGAAATAAGTGAGTAGTAACCTTTTCACTGAACATACCCAAAAAATTTTACCTTGGCATACCGTTATTCAAATGCGTTTTTACACTGTCGCAGTGATGGGGTTAAAGGGTTAGATCATCCTTAACCTAACCATATATCTATCTCCCTTTAAACTCACCTTGTAGTGTTTCGAGGTAATGAAGAAGACGTTCATTTTCCTCGTTCAGTCTTTTGTCCACATGCATCAGATACTCTGGTACCTGTTTCATAAAAAATACAAAGCATCTTGAAAACAATTTTTTTTTCTCTTTTAATGAAATGAATAGAAAGCAGCAAGTAATGATTTTAGCGGCATTACTTATCCACCGTATCCATGATGACCCAGCCAGTCTTTCTCAGTTCCTTGGACCCCAATTTTCTTGGATTCAATAAAAAAGTAAACAGGTAATGACTATATTAACCCAAAAACTTATATCAAGGAAATTTCAGAATAATTCTTAGTGGGTCACCCAAAACAAGGACAAGTTACAAGACAAAACACAAGCGTTTTGACCTCTTAGATCTTCTCCCGGCAAGCTAAGCAACACTCAGGACAATGAAAACAAAGAACAAGCAATCACTTCTCTTCTCACTTTCGGCGCAAGATGGGATTGAATGAAAATGAGGCCGTTAACTTGTCTGTCCTTGTTTCTGGCCGACTCACTAGGCATCTTTCTTAAAACTTTTTCACTGCAACTTCACTTTATGCTATGAATCAGTGTTGCTATGTCAAAATGCATATAGTTTACATCAAAGGCAAGCTGAATTTCTCCCTCATGTCCCTGTCCATCCCCTAATGAATTAGACTGTTACATAGCATCATAGCTTGGGACTAACTCTTCAGTTTTTGTTTGCTCCATTTTTTTTTTCTTTTTTCGAACAATAATTTTGTTTATGTGGGGGGTTAAGTTCACTTTCTCCATTCTCCCTTTTCGTTTTTCAGAATATAAGAAATTCTCTTTATGCCTGCCGTTTAATTGATTAATGAAAGAATAATTTTGATAGCATGTGCTTGTAAATGTCTGAAAGGTTATGTAGTTCTTATCCTTAGCATCATGATTATGCTACTGACATTTTCATCTTTTTTTTCTGTCCTTGCCTTGTAGAGGACACAGTGAGGGTTAGGGATGTGGGGCAAAGAGAAGGGGAGGAAAAGGAGAGGGTTACCTGGATGCCAAACCACAATCCCCACCCAGTTATAAACTAAATCTGAAAACACCTCAAAATATTCATATGATGGTAAATGGTTGTCGATTTGTGAGGTTGGTTGTGGGATATCATCATTTTACCATGTGGTATTCGGATTGGTAGCGAGTCATTATCAATTTCATTTGTGGTATTTTGGGATCGGTTGTGAGACATCATCATTTCATCTTTGACATTTTGGGTTGGATGCAAGTCATCTTTATTTTTCTTTGTGGTATATTTGGGTTTTCTTTGTGGTATTTGAGAATGGAAGTTAAATGTCATAATATTACCATGTACAGTTTTCTCTACGGTATTTTGAGGTCTGAAGTGAGAATTGGTCAGTTTTCTCTGTGACATTTTTAGGTCGGTTGTGTGATGTCATCAGTTTTCACTGTGGTATTCTAGGGGTGGTAGTGAGAGGTCATCAAGGCATTGTGACATGTGATTTGTATGACTATATCACGATAACTGTCATTGTGAAAAATGAAACATAAGACTGTCGGAATTCAACTGACATTGTGAAATATAAAATGTATGGTTGTACTATTTTGAAACATGAAATGATAGTACTATAACTACTGTTTTGAAACATATGACTGTACTATGATTGATAACATTGTGAAACATGGAATGTTTGGCTGTTAAATGTCTACAAGTGTCAGAATGTCAGTAGCTGTTGGTAATCATAGTTATATTATGATTGCTGACATTGTGACACATAGTTATGTAATCACAGTTATATTATGATTGCTGACATTATGACACATAGTTATACTATGTCCTCTGATGTTGTGATACATGACTATACTATGTCTTCTGTTATTGTGACATGACTATACTTGTCTACTGATGTTGTGACACATAACTATAGTTTGCTGTTATTGTGACACATGACTGTACTATGTCTACCGATGTTGTGATGCAAGTTGTGACACCTGACTATATTGCATCTACTAATATTTTGACACAAGACTATGCTATATTTACTGATATTGTGACATATGCCTATACTATTTCTACTGAGTTATGACACATGACCATACTATTTTTACTGCTACTGCAACACATTCTGACACTGTGATTACTGATATTGTGACATCACTTTACAATGACTGTTGATACAACACATAACATTTATAACTGCACAAAGACTACTGACATGACACATGGCAATACATGACAGGTGACAAAACATGTGACTATATTTTGACTATAGAAGAAGCACAAACAGATGGTCACTTGTCTCCTTGAGCTGGATGCAAAATGGATTCGTTCTGCACTTAATTTGAGGAGGTGGGTGCTTTCTTTTCAACATCATAAAATGTTGTTCATCTTGCTTAAAGAAGACCAGAGAGGTCAAAACAGATTGTGTTGTCTCTTAATTTGTTTCTTTTGTTCAAGGCTCAGTAAAAATTTATAGCCCAACGGCTCATTTTCATTCAATGCCCATCTTGCACTGAATATGAAATAATAAGCAACTGCTCATTCTTCATTTTCATCATTCTGAACATTGTTTATCTTGCCTGGAGAAGACCTAAGAGGTCAAAACACGTCACGTTTTTGTCTTGTAACTTGTTTGTTCTTGTTTTTTTGGCAGACTTATTCTGAAATATTTTTACAATTTGCTTCGATTTCCGCTTGCAGTTACCTCATTTTGAAACTCATTTCAAGGAAGAAAATATTCTGCCAATTTCTGTATGACAACTTCTCACCATTACATGGACTGTATTTCCGATTATCCAATCAAATGCCTTCCTGAACAATAAATTATTGTACATAATGCATCTAGTGGCATTCTACAACTTATTTGTCATGGAACAATATGATGCCTATCAGTTTTACCAAAAGCGGTGAATGGCTCTAGAATTGTGCCCTCTTCCTCATCAAAATATGAACTGAAGTATATAGTCAGAATGTGCTTTTAATGCAATTGGTGTGCTTGTAATGCAACTGGTAAAGTACAGTCAGATATGTCTTTGAAGCAAACAAAATCGTCAATAAAAGTCAAATGTAAAGATTCTTACACATCTCTCTCCTGCATCAGCTGTTGTCCCTCTGCTGAGTAAAGTCTTTCAGTTGCCTCAAGGAACTTTTTCTCGAACGCATCCTGGTAAATCTGCAAAAGAAAGAAAACATTCTTCCAACTTTCAGTGCAATCTTTGCATTACTGACTAAAAATTATGCTTGTATGACTGAAAGACTTCTTAGTTACTTTGCAACTACCATTACTCCACTCCTGTTTTTGAACATCCACACCCATCCAGAGCTGGAACAGTTTTAAAACATTTGAGACAAAAAAAGTGTCAACAGCTAATTTCTCCAAAGAATAACTATATAAAAAAAAAAGTATAGATGTATATGGGTGTGCGCGAAAGCACGTGCATGCGCAAAAAAAAAAAAAAAAAAAGGAAAAGAAACCATCCACTTTTTTTGACAGAACTACGACAACCATTCTCTCTTAATTTCAGTTCAGAATACAGAGAGAGAGAGAGAGAGAGAGAGAGAGACACACACACACACACACACACAGAAAGAGAAAGAGAGAGAAAGAATTCACAGTACAGGGCTAGAAATTCCCCTAATTTAGCTGTCCCCAGGATAAGTAGATAAAACATCTACTTGTCTCCCTCCCCCTCCCCAAAAGTGCTATTTGCCCTCCCTAATAAAAAATACCTATCGCCTGTGTAGTAACAAGTCAGCAAACATAAGTCCTGTTCATGAGTAAATCAAGACATAAGAGAGAGAAATAAGATGTTTTTATCACACTCCCTGTTTGGCTAGTATACCTACCATGTCAGACAGTAGCATTCTACAGCAGGCAGTTAGCTCTGAAGGCTGAATTTTTGTGTGGCTAACGCAGTAACAAGACACCCGCCCTACTTCCTTCTTAGTCAGAAAGCTGGTGCGAACTTCCTGTTCCTCATTCAGCGAGGCATAAGCGCAGAGGGGAAGGACGTGTGGGTGTTAGAGTCTGACATGGTAGGTATACTAGCCAAACAGGAAGTATGTTTAAAACTCCCCGTTTTGGTGTCATATAACGATGTCAGACAGTAGCAGAATTTAAAGGAATTAGAGGAAGGTAGAGTGCCCAAATGGTTCTTTGGGGTAAAGTCTGGATAGAGGTGGCTGTGTTAGCCGTAACAAAAGAAACACCTTTAGAACCATCAGCCCTGGTCATGCGGATATCCCTCAAGTAGAAGTTTATGAAGGGGTTCTCCAAACGTCAGTAGGCTGCCTCCAGAAGGTGGCGTAAGGGGACTGAGTGTTGGAAGGCTCTAACCTCATGTGCCCGGGGAGATAAGACCTGCAAGTCTTCATGTGCTTGTGCATATGCGGTCTTAACTGTGTTCGAGAGCCACCTGGAGATGGTGTCCGCAGAGATGTCTGGAGTTGTTAGGATTGATGATATGAGGAGACGCCTCCAGGAGGAGCACCTAGGTCACGTTCGTTCTCAGCAGTATCTTAGGCACCTGGAAGGGCACAAGTCCATGCACACACACAAACACACACACACACACACATGGCCTTTCTTCCTTCCCGAGGATATCGGAGAGTGATATAATGAGGGAGGGAGAGGCTGTGCCCGGTTCTTGGTTCTTAACGATGAACTTGGTGAGGAACCGGAGGGAGACAGAGCCGTCTCTATGGAAGGCGATGTCCATGGGGTCACCACTGAGGGCATGGACTTCATTACATCATCAGTGAACAGAAGCGAGTGCAAGGAAAAAGGTGGTTTTGAGAGAGAGGAGGTCAAAGGGGATGAAGGCTAAAGGCTCGAACGGCGGCTTCCTGAGTATGTCGAGGACGACGAAGAGATCCCAAAGTGGGATGCATCTATGGGATTGGGCCTCGCGTAAGGCAGCGCCCCTAGAGATCTCCCTGAGCAGGAAGTCACTGGCAAAGGAGGGCCCCCCCCCGAGCTGACAAATGGTTGTACAGATGGCGGACCTGTAGTCGTGGATAGAGCTAGCCGACAGTTTTTTGACTGAGGAAAGGTGAGATAGGGAAATTGCCCTATTGAATATTGGATGGGTGTTCATGCCGGATGGAGTTATCTGAGCACCAGGTGATCCACCTCATCCAACGGTAGTCGTAGAGGGACTCTGTGCTGGATCTGCGAGAGGCCGTCGCTAAGTCCTGAAGGTCCTGCGAGACGACGCCAACAGACAGCCCCGTCTAGGACGGACTGGGATCTGTCTGTCTGGGAGGGACGGGCAGATGTTTGCAGTTGGGTTCGCACAGGAGCCCCAGCATGTAGGCGGGGCATCTGTGGCTTCGAGTGGGTGCAACCCAAGCGTAGCTGTCAGAGTATGTCCCAGCGCGGAGCCAGAGGGAATGGGGGGGAACATGAGAAAGAGACCTGAGGTCTGGAAATCACGACTGAGTCAGCCACCACGGGGTGATCAGAATGAGTCTGGGTCTCTCCAGTCTTGCTTTCCTGACCACTCTGTGGAGGATCTGGAATGAAGGGAAGGCGGAGGCTATGAGACCCGTCATGGGTAGGGAGAGCGTCGATCACGTGTGCTCGCGGGTCGGGGACTGGTGAGACATAGATAGGGAGATGGTGGTTGAACCGGGTGGCAAAGAGATCGATCATTGGGGTAAACCAATGTGTCCACACAGTGTATAGGGTGTGTGGCTTGAGTGTCCATTCTGTGTGTAGGCAGGATCTGGACCGAGTGAGCAAGTCCGCCAAAACATTGTGAGTTCCTGCTATGTGTCTCGCGGAGAGGGTGATTCCCAGCTAGTGGCACCAGCGGAGGAGTGTTTCTGCTCGAAGAGAATTTGATGGAGCGTGCCCCCCCACCCCCACCCCCCCTTTGTGTATATAACAGGCTACTAACTGTTGTCCGTGAAGAGAATGTGTCTGTGTGTGACATGGAGCTGGAATTGGTGGGGAACAAGTCTGACCGTGGCGAAGTGGTTAGCATCATGGACTCTCGGCTGGGAGGTTGTGGGTTCGAATCCCATCAGAGTCATGTGGGTTTTTCTGCCCCGTCTGCCCCCCCTACCCAGAGCTGAGTTTGCTGCAGACTCAGTTGGGAAGACTGGGACCACACAGTCGAGTCTCATCCACTTAATGGATGAGTTTCTGAGAGTGTTGATCAAATTTCTTTGACCAACACTGCAGGTGCCTGTATCTCTCGGGCCTAGTCGATGCCAACCGGGCTGTGGCTGTGGACGGGGTGTCCGAATGAGCGGCGTGGGTGCACTGCCTCTGAGGTGGCGCAGAGGTTGGGACAGCAAAAAAAAAAAAAAAAAAAAAAAATCTGACTGCCTCCAGCTCCAAGATGTTGATGTGCATTTTTGCCATCCTGGGGTCCCACGAACCAGAGGCATGAAGGTGGTCCATG